>JAJJWW010007406.1:0-72588 GCA_023531295.1 Papaver armeniacum
AATTTAAATGGCTCCTATAGATTAAAATTAACTAAGACCACATTATTTTTTGTATTTCACTAATTGTTAAATATTTTAATTATCTTATACACCTTGAAGGGACCACTAGATTTCATGTTTCCTATTGAACTTAACATCTTTCCTACACTAGTCCAAAACACGGAATTTAGGACAGACCGAATCTGTCGAAACTGGGTTATATGACAGATATGGTATGTCCTAAAGTTCGTCCTATTTTTGGTGTCAAAAATATTATTAGAATAGATTTATTTTGTCCTAAAATAACGACAAGCTTAGTTTGTCAGATTCTATAATTACCTATAATTTTTTATAAATAATTATTATAGTTTGTCCGCAAAAATTGTCAGATATTTATTTTAAATAAGATGCATAGCGTCAAACCTATATTCAATGAAAAATATAGTAAATGTCGAACACCAAATATATATAGAAGTGGTGTTTGTGTAGACCGACAAATCAACCATCGATTTCGTCATCCGCCCAGTAGCGGATCGAGAGTTGGAGGGATATTTTCGTGCGTCGGATCCGGTGGGTTTTACGATATTGTCATGGTGCCTTTAATAACGTGGTTCCCTAATGCCGACAGTAATTGAGTATGGAACATTCTTTATATAAATTTGTTTCCGTAAAAAGAAATGCTGTATAGTTAAGTCCCAACGTGGTTAAGCGTTTAGTATTCTGGAATCTCAAAACTCTCTTCACCCCACCAACACACTCAAAATTGATTTTCTCTCTCTCTATCTGTGAGCCACTGGTCATTCTAAGGAGAAAGAATTTTTGCTATAAAGGGAGATGATGATAACGTGATTGGTATGGAATAGACTCTAATTATTAGAGTATCACCTATAGGGTTTTCATCACATTCGATAAAATCAGAAACACTAAGATAAGAATTCGATTTTTAAGTAAATGGATGAGCAAACGAAATCGGAAACACTAAGATAAGATCTCAATTTTTACTTAAATGGATGAGCAAACTAAGTGCACTCCACTATGCTTTGAAAAAAAATAGTTATTTTTATGTAAACGGAGTATATAGTTAAATAGTTACATTTATAGTTAAATTATAATCTATCGACCGTATGCTGATCATTAATCTTTCATCCCACTATGAAATCAGTTGATTCGAAAATAAAGACATACTTGAGGTAAAAGAAGGAAAGAATAAAATAAAAACATCTTGATTAATTAGGTATTATTTTCTAATCCTGGTAGGGGCGTAAGGGCCCAGCTACTTTGAGCCCGACCAACAAACACCACAAACACAAGCCATAACTAAGCACCAGGTCGTTCATAATTTTGGGACCCAACTAACAAAATATTGGGGCATGTGTCCCTAGGATAACTTATTCATTTTACCTCCGAATTCAACCAAATCACAACTAAATTAAATACAATATACCAAATCGGACCCTAGATTTTCCGATCCTGGCCCAGGGGCGTGAGGCCGGCTGGTTTGACACGACCAACAGAACACCACAAACACAAGCCCTAGCTAAGCACTTGGTCGATTCATAATTGTTGGGACCGAGGTCTGGTTATTATGCCACGGCTAACTAAACACGATATTAACCTGGATATTTAAATTAAAAGATACAAACAACCTAAAAACATCGATAGAGGTTGAGCCCCTGACCCCGTAGGCCGGGTGATACCTAGTATATATATATATATATAAAGTGTTTATTTAGTAATATGTAAAAATTACGAGAAACTCATACACATTGCGATCACTAATTAAAGAGAATAAAAAAAGCTAAATCTTGATCTTCCTATGCATCCAAAGATATAGGAAGATGCCTCATGAGAATATAGACAACACAGTTAGTATATGGCTTTTAAAATACAAATACATCTTTTAATTTGGTATCTTATAATGCATTATTTTTTGGCATGAAAGTAGATCTTTGTACGAGGATCATAGCATCAAAAGTAGCTTCAAACTTTAGCGTCGAAATTGTGAGATAATATGAGAATAACCATATCAACGGATCCTCCCTCAAATAAAAATATGCGTAACAAATCTTTAACACGGACAAAAGTAAAGTTATAAATTAAGGTGAAACTATAAGATGGCGAAGCAATAAGTAGAACAACGTACAAACTAAGATAACTTTTCATATCTTGAGAACCAAAATCTCTGGAAGCCTTAATTATCAATATCAATATACATTTTTACTTCATTGAAAAGTCGAATATTAATAGACCAAATCGATGTTACTCTAATACAATGGTTAAATTACTATATAATAATATCAATAATCCGAGTTCAAAACTCATGAACCAAATTCTTTATCGATAAAAAAAGATTAACAAAAAAAAAGAAGCGCATTATATTAGCTTGTCAAAACCAAAAATTTCTTATTTTTCTTTTACAAAGTAAAGGCTAGTCCGAAACAAATTTGATCAAAGAGGATGGGTGATAAATGCGCTCTGCTACTTCAAAAAGTGGCAAAGGTCGACTTCATCATCCCTTTCATATTAAGTCAATCTATAAAGCTTTTAGCTTTGTCAAAACCGTAGTTAAAGCATTAAAAAATGGATTATGTTAACTTGTATATCCGTATACAAGTTAACGGGGTATATTTGACTTTACTTTGCTTAGGAAATTGAAACAGATTACGAAGCAATTAATAGTCTAGCCTCAATACCATAGAAATTAGTGTTCCGCTAGTACCCTTTGGTTTTGTTAGTGAAAAATAATTAAATAATCAATCCCAACCTTTCCTTCTCTTTCTCTCTTATTTCCTTTGTTATCTTCTCCTTCTCCATTTTTATCTCACGAGTAACGACATCCATCATCTCCATTCTTATATTGATACCGTAAAATCTTAATGATATCATATGATGGGTTCTAGTATAAATTATTATAAACTAGATCCATACCCAGTAACACATCGGAGGCTAAGTTTGTATATTAATGAATGACGTGCAAAATCTAAAAAGGATGATGGAAAAAGGATTGGGTGTTCACCAAATTAAATCAGAAGAAGATGTTTCTTAATTTGTTGAATCTCCCATCAAACTTGGGTCTTCATTAATTTAACCTTTTTTTTTGATGCGTTTAATTAAGAATTTGGGTTTGTTAGTGGATTCAAGATGTTTATCAGCAGGAGAAAGTTGTTCACAGATCGCAACCAAACGCATCAACAGCAGCAACAAAAGCTTTTTAATGAAACCTATTATAGGGGCTCCAAGAAAAGAGTTTTGAGGGCTCCTAAGGATTCAAATATCCTACAATGAAGATAAGGGGACCTAATTCATAAGAAAAAATACTAAAATACCCTTAACCTATTAAATATTGAAAACCTAAAACTAATTTGTTTTCATTCCTCTCCTTTAATTCTTCCATTTTCTTTCTCCCCATCACATCCATCGCTTATTTCTTCGATTAATCGTCAATTCTCAAAATAATTCATTATCGATTAACTCCATTTAATCCACCCGCAATGACTTCAATAAGGTAAAAATAAAAAACCCATCTTATTTAATTGGTTGCAATGCATGGATAAGCGGAATCGATCAAATTGGGTTTTTGAAAAAACAGTTTCAGAACTATCTACGGTTGGGAAATATAAATTTTCCCAACCGTAGACAGCCTACGGTGGGGAAATATGAACTTTCAGTCTACGGTTGGGAAGTATGAATTTTCCCACCGTAGACAACTTCTTAAAGCTTGTTTTTGCAAAAATAAGTGATGAGTTTTCTTAGTGTTTTCTATATGATCGTCATCTTCATCATGACGGAGAAGAAGAAGAGAGAAAGAAAAATAATAGTTTTTTTTTTAGGATCATCATCTTCATCATGATTTATGAATGAAAAGAGAATGAGAAGATAATAGATTTAGTTTTTTGTATATGATCATCATCTTCATCATGATTTATGAATGAAAAGAGAAGGAAAAGATAATAAATTTAATTTTATAATTCATGGAGGGTATTTTAGCCATTACAAAAAATAGTTAGATATGGGGTATTGTTGATTACTATTTCATAACCCAATTTCATCTTGTGAGCCCTTAAAACCAAATGTTTGGAGCCCCTATAATAGGTTTCTTTTAATTCCCAGTTGCAACTTCTTGCATTTGTCTCGAATTGAGGGGATCTGATGAGACTTTTATGAAGGCGCTCAAGAGTAAGCGAAAGAAGTTCGAAACATATGGTTGTTGAGAAAGCGAAGCAAGAGGTAGAAGACTTTAGGTAGCCATTGTTGAATCTTGATGAATCCATTGATTAATTGATGAATACAAATTGACCCAATGAAAATTATAGGATCGGATTTTTGAAGAGAAACTTTTCTTGATTTAGAGATTTTTGATTTTTTGAGATCAAGAGAAAAGAGTTTGGAGTTGGTGTCTTTGGTTTTGATTTTTATCGGTGGTCTAAAAGATTTGATTTAGAAGGGTATTACAGGAAGTAGCCCACCTAGAAGCAATAAATTTTCTTTTAGATATTTGAAGTTTCTCAACAAAAATCGTAAATAATAATATTTTAATCTTCTTAACATATGCCCTGGTATACAAGTTAACATTTACCTTAAAAAATAACAAACTTTGGGGGTACTTTTGGTTCCAATATTACCTTTTCGTTGTTGCATACTTTCGACCATTTTATCAAGGCAACCTTTTAGCATTTTTGGGGGTTCTTTTGGTTCCAATATGCCTGAAGATATTAAATTTTTGAGCTTGGCTAAGATCAGTTGGCAGAGACCATTATTACCTTCTCGTTGTTGCTTACTTTCGATCAGTTTTCTTTTCAAAAGAACTAGACATTTCATTAAAAAATCCATGAAATAAACATGTAAGCTTGCAGCAGCAGCAGCAAGCAAAAGAAAAAAAAAAAAAAAAAAAAACCTGGCATTTTTAGGGGCGACCCCAAAAGAATTAGAGGCGACACAAAAAGACAAAAAAGTCACCCAAACCTAAAACAAAGCCACCCCTCATCTCAAATTATTCGAAATGACAAATATGCCCTCCATAATCGGTAGTTAAGTCTACAATCGGGAGAAATTTGTTATATAGAGGAGATTCCATTTTCACATGATTGAGAACAACCAGAATCGGTAGTTTCATGATGTTTATTGCCTCCCGATTGTACAATCGGTAGTTTCATGATGTTTATTGCCTCCTGATTATGGTAGTAGCCCCAAACCAAATTTTCAAAACCAATAGGAATTTTAGATTTCTCTATTTTCACAATCGGTAGTTTCATGATGTTTATTGCCTCCCGATTATGGTAGTAGCCCCAAATTCGAAATTTTCAAAAACCAATAGGAATTTTAGCTTTCTCTATTTTCACAATCGGTAGTTTCATGATGTTTTATTGCCTACCGGGGTAGTTTCATGATGTTTATTGCCTCCCGATTATGGTAGTAGCCCCAAATTCAAATTTTCAAAACCAATGGAATTTTGGATTTCTTTGTTTTCACAATCGGTAGTTTCATGATGTTTATTGCCTGGGATTACATAATCGGTAGTTTGATGATGTTTATTGCCTACAGATTATGGTAGTAGCCCCAAATTTAATTATTTCAAACAAAGCTAGGAAGAGAAGAACATAGTCACAATCGGTAGATAATTTTTTTCTTCTAAACTACCGATTATGAAGGGACATATAAGTATTTTCAACCTATTTTGTCATTTTGTGTCGCCCTAATTATTTTGGGGTCGCCCCCTAATGACGCCAAGGGAAAAACAAGGCTATTGGAACCGGCCTTTTTAATCATCATAGAAATGGGCCATGAGTTATTGTCACTATCCATCCACAAAAAAACCCATCAAAATAAAAGTAACACAAAACCCCAAATAACAAAAGTAACACACCCACTAACCACCACTACTAGCAACCAACACCACATCCACCAACAAATACTAGCACTACCATCACCATAAAAATCACCACCACCAACCAACACCACCACTAACCAGAAAGAGTATCACCAAATTTTGGTTTCTTCATAAACTTACTGTTTCATCATTAAAATCTTTGGTTTCATGATAAAAAATAGGCAAAAATATGATGAAACCAAATTTGGTTTCATCATAAAATTTGATGAAACTAATTTTGTTTGGGGTTTTAGTATCAATTTTAAAAATTTGGAGTTTTTGTATCAATTTTGTTTTTAATATGGAGTTTTAATGGATCCCAACATTTTGAACGGAGTTTTTGTACTCCAAATTTGGTCACATTGGTATTTTACTACTAGTTCTGTCATCGAAAAAGAAAAAGTGGGTTTCATATTCCTTATTTATTAGTAAGTTATATGTATTAGGTATATTCTAAATCCACCTATAAATAATTAATGATGACGTTTAGTAATTGTGTTGACTCAAATTAAAATTAAACGGATGACACGACTATCAGATTTTATCACCTTTATCTTATCACTAATTTGGAAATTAAGTAGGTAGTGTAGATTTACTAGGAATGAAAATTAATAGAATCAAACACATTTAACATAAAATCTTAGATCTACATGCCATTAAACATTACTAGCAACAAGTATGTGTATATATACAATGTTCCTAGTTATGCTACTGCTATTCTTCAATAATATTATCAATATCCTACAAAATTTAGGTAGGCATGTCCAACCACACCTCTTTCTCAACCTTCTCTAATATTACTCATTGGATGCATTCTACAACCAACCTCGCAATATTTGATGTAAGTACCTGTTGTTTACTACCTATTCTTGCATCAATAATTTTACTTCTTCTCATCAAGTTTGGGGTAAATTCTCTTGAGAAACAAACAACTTTACCAGCATCATTTCCATTACCTCCAGGACCATCACCCTGGCCGATTTTGGGTAGTATACCAGATTTATTTCGAAATAAACCAAGGTATAAATGGATATTAGGTTTAATGAAGGAAATGCATACTGAAATTGCATGTATTCGTCTTGGAAATGTTCATGTAATTCCAGGTGACTTCTCAGAAATTGCTCGAGAATTTTTGAAAAAACAAGATGCTATTTTTCGTCAAGGCCCGTAACAATGGCTACCGAGTATTAGAGTCGCGGGTTCTTATCATTGCTATGGTTACACCATGGGGAGAACAATGGAAGAAAATGAGAAGAATTGTAACTTCCGAAATGGTCAGTCATGCGAGATTGAAATGGCTTCTCCAAAAGAGAAATGAGGAAGCTGATAACCTTGTGTTCTATTTACACAATCAATGCAATAAAAACTTGTTATGTGGAGGTCAAGTGTTTAACTTAAGATTACTAACGAGACAATTCAGTGGGAATGTAATTAGAAAAATGGTTTTCAACAAAAGGTATTTTGGAAAAGGAAGAAAAGATGGAGGACCCTGTAGCGAAGAGATAGAACATGTTGATTCGGCTTTTACAGTCCTTTCTTATATCTATGCCTTAGGTGTACAAGATTATTTTCCTTATTTGAGGTGGGTAGATTTAGATGGTCATGAAAAGATTGTCAGGAGAGCAATGGGGGTTGTGAATAAGTATCATGATCCAATTATTGAAGAGCGGATTCGACAATGGAGTGATGGATCCATGAAAAATAGACTGCCTGAAGATTTGCTAGATGTTCTTATATCTCTTAAGGACGAACACGAGAATCCATTGTTATCAACTGAAGAGATTAAAGCTCAAGCAACAGTAAGATTGTTTATTTATATGCATAAGTTCATTTCGTATCTCCTAATAATTATATCAGTGTGCGTATATTCAAATTATTTTTCACTTGCCTGATGTTACCCCATATCTTCCTCCATGTCCCGATATGCCATGACAGGATATAATACTTGCGGCAGGTGGATAATCCGCCAATCTTTGTTGAATGGGCCATGGCGGAGATGATAAATCAACGAGGATATTCTCGAGAAAAGCAGGAAGAAATTGATAAGGTAGTTGGTAAAACATTTGGGTACAAGAATCGACTTTCCAAAACTTAATTATGTAAAAGCTTGTGCTAGGGAAGCACTTAGACTCCATCCAATAGCTCCCTTTAACCTTAGCATGTATCAAAATCGGATACGGTTGTATCGAGGCTATTTTATCCCCAAAGGAAGTCATGTATTATTAAGTCGCATAGGATTAGTGGGAACCATAGAATTTGGCAGGAACCACTGAAGTTCAACCCAGAACGTCATCTAATGTCAAAGGATGGTGGAACAGATAATGTGGATCTCACTGAGCAGGAACTAAGATTCATATCATTTACTACTGGACGACGAGGATGTGTTGGTGGTCCACTTGGGACCGCGATTACAGTCATGTTATTAGCTAGACTTATTCAAGGATTTGACTGGAGTTATCCACCAGGAGAATCGATGATAGATCTCTCAGAATCGGCTAATGATCTATACTTGGATAAGCCGTTGTTTGCCCATGCCAAACCAAGACTGCCTTTGCATATTTACCCGGTAGAGTAATCAAATTTTTCAGGTACTGATGTGTACCGTAGAGTTATGTCATAATTGGTGATCAATAAAAAATGGCCTTATGAGTGGAATTTTTTCTTCTTTAAATAACATATTCTTGTGGTTATTTCATTCGGTTTTTTATTGTATAGAGATTTTCCTTTGCTCACAAAATTGATTCTTTTTTATTTTAGGCCTTGGTTATCTTGGATTTAGTAAAGGCCTTACTTACACATCAACATAACATTTAAAAGGTTATATAGTAATCTTTTTATATAATATAAGAGACCCATGTATTACCTTATGTTGATACTTATAATCATTTTTATTTTGATATATACATATTGACTACTTCCTCAGTCCCAATATATAGGCGGAGAAGGAGCATTCTCTTAGAATAAGAAAAAGTTTAGTGTTCATAAATTTTCCTCTACTTTCCTAATTTACCCTCTTCTTTTCCCAATACAAATATTATATATTAATATAAATCTATAAATCTCTTTCTCACACTTAACTAGGTTGTATGATAACCATGCATCATGAATATGGGCATATGAGGAAAAAACAGCCTTGAAATTGGAACTCCGCCTATCTAATGGGACTACAAAATTTACAAACTCCACCTTTATAATTGGGACGGAGGGAGTATAATTTTTCCTGTTATAGCGATGTTTATCCAACCATCTAACCTCGTAATATGTTTTTTTTTTGGCTCTCGGTTTGCATGAATTTCAAGGACAGGGGCTCATCGAAAAGCCAAAGGATCTTCTAAAACTTTCCAGAAGTACCTCATTATTCACTTTAAAGCCAATGTTTGTAGACATCTTTTTGGTTTTTGTTCATAACTCATATCCATAGTGATGTACCATCATAAGACCCCTTAGGAGACTTATAGTAGTAATTCTTTGCATCAGTGGAATATTAGACCTCTGCAGATAATTAGGCTCTTTGGAAAATCTCCGTAGCCACTTAATAAGGAGAGCATTGTTCATAAGTTTGGTATTATCAAGGCTCTCGCGCAATATAAACTTCTTAATCCTGTTGATACCGAGTCCAGAGTCGAGTAATATTTGAACCTAAAAGCTCCTTATCATCGTCAACAACCACCACCGGGAGAAATAGAAGAAGAAGATGATAGAAAAATTAATATTTAACCAATCGGGTCAGTGTAGTCGGTGATTTCATGAGAGTTAAAGAGGAAGTATTAAATAACGAAATTTATAAAAAAAAAAAGAAAATGAAACCATTGTCGAGCGGGTCTCACCAAATCAATGGGAAGTCAACGTGAAATTTAAGTATTAAACTCAAATTCAAGAACATTGTCATGGATGCTTGAAAGAAAGTTCAACTTAAGAAATCCCCGTAAAATCCATTTAATCTTGAAAAGATTAATTTTATTGAGATTATATGAAGGAAATCAAAAAAAATTAATGAGTGTATCCCGAGTTTCTTAATTATGTAAGCTAATTAATCAAAGTAATTAACGTTGGTTCGATGAACATTGCAAAGTTCAAATTTAGGAATCCTATCCAGTAGTACTACTGGTTAAATCCATAACTTGCACGTATTAATTGGATTCTGAATGTACTTAGTAATTACTAACATAATATATGATCGATACAAATTAAGATTAAACAGATGTCACAACTATTAAATTTTATTAGTTGTCATCTCATCACTAATTTGGAAATTAAGTACTCCCTCCGTCCCTAATATATAGGCGGAGAAGATGAAATCTCTTAGAATAGAATAAGAAAATGCATGATTTTTACAAATATTCATGTTTTTTCTTGTCTATACCCCTTGTCTTATTCTCAAAACAAATTCACATACAACATAAATAAAGATATATGTGTCAAAAAACATTTTGGAATTAGAATTCCGCCTATTTAGTGGGACAAACAAAAACCAAAATTCCGCCTATATAATAGGGACGGAGGGAGTAGGTACTACAGATATAGTAGGAATGAAAACTAAGAGAATCGCATACATTTAAAATCAAATCTTAGACATAGATGGCATTAAACGTTACTAGTAACAAGTATATATGTACATATCCAATGTTCCTAGTTATGCTACTACTCTTTTTCACTAAAAATCTCATTTTCCCCCAAAAAAAAAAAAAAAAACAGCAGCCATGGCCAACAACACCTCTTCCCTAAACTTATCTAATACTACCCTTTGGATGTATTCTACAACCAACCTCACAATAGTTGATCTAAATACCCCATATTTGCTACGTATTCTTGCATCAATAGTTTTACCTCTTCTCGTTAAGTTTTGGATAGATTCTCTTGGGAAACAACCATCTTTATCAACATCATTTCCATTACCTCCAGGACCATCACCATGGCCAATATTGGGTAACATACCAGATTTACTTAGAAATAAACCAAGGTTTAAATGGATATTAGGTTTAATGAATGAAATGAATACAGAAATTGCATGTATTCGTCTTGGGCATGTTCATGTAATTCCAGTGACTTCTCCAGAAATTGCTCGAGAATTCTTGAAAAAACAAGATGCGGTTTTTGCATCAAGGCCTATAACGATGGCTACTGAGTATTCTAGTCGTGGGTTCTTAACTGCTGTTGTTACACCATGGGGAGAACAATGGAAGAAAATGAGAAGAATTGTGACTTCCGAAATGGTCAGTCATGCGAGATTGAAATGGCTTCTCCAAAAGAGAAATGAGGAAGCTGACAACCTTGTGTTCTATTTACACAATAAGTGCAACAAAAACTCACTGAATGGAGGTCAAGTGTTTAATTTAAGATTACTAACTAGGCAATTCAGTGGGAATGTAATAAGAAAAATGATTTTCAACAAAAGGTATTTCGGCAAAGGTAGAAAAGACGGAGGACCCTGTATTGAAGAGATTGAACATGTTAATTCAGCATTTATAGTCCTATATTATATTTATTCATTTGGTATACAAGATTATTTGCCTTACTTGAGATGGTTGGATTTAGATGGTCATGAAAAGATTGTCAAGAGAGCAATGGGGGTTGTGAATAAGTATCATGATCCAATTATTGAAGAACGGATTCAACAATGGAGCAATGGAGCTATGGAGAATAAACTGCCTGAGGATTTGCTAGATGTGCTTATATCGCTTAAGGACAAACATGGGAATCGATTATTATCAACTGAAGAGATCAAAGCTCAAGCAGCGGTAAGTTATCTATGCATAAGTTCATTTCATTTCTCGTAATAATGATACAAGTGTGCGCATACTTAATTATTTTTCTTCCGTGATATGTTATATGTGTGGCTCTGCCCCCATGCCCAACTATGCCATGACAGGAAGTAGTACTTGCTACGGTGGATAATCCAGCCAATGTAGTAGAGTGGGCCATGGCAGAGATGATAAATCAACAAGATATCCTCAGAAAAGCTGTACAAGAAATCGATATGGTAGTCGGTAAAAACCGTTGGGTACAAGAATCTGATATTCCGAAACTCAATTATGTAAAAGCTTGTGCTAGGGAAGCACTTAGGCTCCATCCAATAGCTCCATTTAACGTTCCGCATGTATCAAAGTCAGATACCGTAGTATCAGGATATTTTATTCCGAAAGGAAGTCATGTATTATTGAGTCGTATAGGATTAGGCCGGAACCATAGAATTTGGAATGAACCACTGAAGTTCTACCCAGAGCGTCATTTAATATCAAAGGACGGTGGAATAAATCATGTGGATCTCACTGAGCAGGAACTACGATTCATATCATTTACTACTGGACGACGAGGATGTGTTGGAGCTCAACTTGGGACCGCAATTACTATCATGTTATTAGCTAGACTTATTCAAGGTTTTGACTGGAGTGCTCCACCAGGCGAATCGATGATAGATCTCTCCGAATCATGTAATGATCTATATTTGGCTAATCCATTAGTTGCTCATGCCAAACCAAGGCTACCTTCACATATTTACCCAGTAGGGTAAGCAAATTATGTTGGATACTAGTTTCTTCCTTAGAGCCACGTTATGAGTGGAAAATATCATCAAATAACTTTTTTTTTTGGTTATTATTTCATTTGGTATTCAATTAAATAGCATTTTTGGGTCACTCACGAATTTGATTCTTAGAGAAGAATTTTCATTTATAGCCAAGTGATTTATAATGTAGAAGCGTACGCTATATATATATATGTATGAGGTAAACTAGTTTCTAAGTGGTTATTGGTTAGAGGAGTGACACCCTTGTTAGACTAGAGAATCTATACACCACAATTGGAAATGAGCACATTAGTCGATGCTCACAAAGCATCAAGATAGTAAGTTCAGTGTGCTATAGTAACTGAAATGTGGTGTACCTAATAAAAGTCACTTTTAAACCAAAGTATCTTACAGTTTGATGTCGCCGAGAAGTAAGCATATTTCAGGTTCAACTGTATGACCTAGCATAAAATCATTTGTGTGTTCAACTATTTTCAAAATAATTAAGGACGTGTTTGAAACCAGAAAGAGGAAACAATTGCATGGAAAGTGTGTTCCATGAAATCAGTATCCCGCAGGCGGCAAGGAAAGATTTTTCATCGAATTTCATGGGATTAAGTTAAAAATATACTCCTCTTGTCCCTAATATATAGGCGGAGAAGGTGAAATCTCTTCATTTAAGAAATTTTTTGGTTTTCATAAATTTTCATGTTTTTTCCTGTTTTTACCCTTTGTCTTATTCTCACTACAATTTCCCATACAACATAAATAAGGGCATATATATCAAAAGTCTTCTTGGAATTAGAATTCCACCTATTTAGTGGGACTAGAAAAATCAATATTCCGCCTATATAATAGGGACGGAGGGAGTACTTTAGACCATGTTTTTTGATAAATGGACCCACAGTCTCGTGAAAATAAATTTGTAATCAAACAACGGAAAAAAAAAAAGCGTTATTTCCATGAAAAAATGGCTAATTCCATGGAATTAACTCTTATCAACACAACCTAAGAAAACAAATCACTCCCTCCGTTTCATAATTTTAGTCCGCTTTGATAAAGTCAAGATTTTAAGGAGACTAAACTACCCTTAATTAGTTACCAATTTTGGTTTTGTAAAGAAGTTATTAGTAACAATTACCTATATTGCCATTTTAAATAGGAAATGAAAATGAAAGAATAAAAGATACTCTAAATTTGGAAACTTAAGATTTTCATACCATATGAAATAATTATACTCGTGGAGAAACTTTATAATTAAGGAATTTATTATTTGCAGTCAAAACTAAATGAAATTTTAAAAGGAATAAAGATAAAAAAAAACAAAGATATCAACCATATATGTTTCCTATCTAAGCAGATAGTCTTAATGATTTTAAATGGGTCACATTGAAAATAAATTTATAATTAAAGTATATTAAGGGTATGTTTAAGAGTTTATAGTGAAAGTACAACTATAAACAGAAGTATGATACTCCATCTGTTTCAAAATTATGTCCATCTTCTGTTTATAGTCATATTTTTCCAATAAACTCTCTAATATACCCTAAAGTTTTTTATATTCATAAATTTTTTTTTAATGAGACTCAATCTAAAATATTAATGAAATCTGTATAATGAAGGAAACAAATATATCCCTCTTTCCTTTTCGGAGACAATGTATATGGTTCCAAATTAAATTCCTTATAAAGGTTATATACTCCATTAATATACAATCTCTTTATCTCTATAAATTTTTCATCTCTTTTCTAAACACCATTTTTATCTCTATAATCTTTTCATCTCTCTTTTTCCCAAACACCATGGACTACGAAAAGCTAGCTTACCTACTTTGCCGCACAATATTCACAATATTTTCTCTTTTACTTTGGTGATATTGTTACCATAAATCGGATATGTTTAATTTATTTTTTTTGATTTCCTATTTACAATCCGATATCAATTTTTGGTAGTTTTTATTACTAACATTTTTATTGAAATAAATTAGGCAAGTACTTGAGGCTAAGCATGTAAACTACTATATATAGTCTTCTTAATATCTTTAAAAGTCAAAGCGGATTATCTTTTTTGAAACGGAGGAGTACTATTTTGATACACACGAGAATAGTACAGAAGAAGGAAATAATGAATATATTACTTCCAAAATGATAAATAGAAATAAATAACTAACAAGTTATGATATTCCTAAAAAAAAAATCGTTTATACTGTATTTATTATGTACAATGCAATCGTTGATTTCTTTACTCAAAGATATCAGTTTCCCTCCTCGTGTAACCATTACTCATAAAAAATCAAACATGATTTATGGGTCGCGTAATGGTTTTGTTGATGCCTTGATATGTATGAATGGTCAGGTCTAATGAAGTTGCATAACGGTATTAGAACATTGAGTCATTGACTTCGTAACTGTTTTGATGGTTCCCTTTATCTAACGGTCTTTTTATGTCGGTTGCGTAATGGATTAAGATTGTACGACGATATTTGTTGATTCCTCGGTATAACGGTATTAGTTAATCCGTTGACAATTATATTACCATCAGTATTTGTGTTGTACCTACCAAATCTTTTAAATACATTGTGTTTTAAAATTATTTTTGTATGGTTAAAATTTACCATAATTTGTTATTTTTTTCATGTGCTAAATCGCCTTTTACTCTTTACTTTAAAATGTTTATTAATTTTTTCCTTACATATTTAATAAACAAAAATGTTTGGTCAGATAATAAAAATATAAGTAGGTTGCAAAATGGTATTGAAAGGATTTGCAAATAAAAATTATCCTTAAGAAATCAATACCAAAATTCATTGTGCCGTAAAAAGTAAAATTTAAGGGCAAAGATATCAGCCTTGAACAAAAATACGCATATGCTCAGGAATAGATCCATCCTAGTTCATGAACAGAATGGCATAAATCAACTTTAATCTTGTTTTCTATAATAGCAACATTGTGCTTGCTACTCCAGTAACTCCAGTAAGGAGGAAGTCAGGGGTTTAATCCCCGCCGTAAAGGTTTGTAATAAATTAATTGTATAGTGGGTTTGGCGGTGTTGGATCGCGGTGGGGCGATTCTGGGCTGGGAGTTCGAGTAGGGGCACGGGTAGGCTTTCGCGTATTTGAAAAAAAAAAAAAAAAAAACCTTGTGCTGGCTATCTATAACTATTATAAAGCCAACTCCCCTAGGCACGGTAACTGAAGCTGTAAAAATTGAAATTCTGAATTTGTCCCAGCTTTTATGTTTTATGAGGAATTCACAAAAATATTATTCGAGGGTATAATGGTAATTTAAACCTAAATGTACACTTTAATTAACTTCTAAAAATCTGAACTCCCCACGTGATGAGGAGAGAAATAAAGGGAAATTACTTCGTTGTATTTTTATAACATCAGTTTGATGCATTTTGATGTATAAACGGTATGTAGTTCGCCACGTGGGAGCTATAATAGCAAGCCTTCTCCGCTAACTTAAGTTGGCACCAGGCTACACTGAATTTTCACCCTTAATGGCACGTGCAAAGCACGTGCGTCAGGTTCTTGTTATATATTAAAAAAAAAACGGCTATGGCGCTCAATTTTTTTACAATGTGGTAGATACCCGAGGCTTATTTATAAAATGCTACATATATATAGCATTCGAACACAATCTTGACATGCATACACTAAGTATATCAGTCCAAATAACTTTTTGGCCCCACCTTTTATCCTTATATTATCTTACGATTTATCCGAATTAATATGTTTTTACCTATACTCAGCATCCATCATGATACCTATTGTATCTGTAATCTTTTAGTAGAGTCTGTAATCCTCTAGTATGGCTTTAGTAACATTATTAGCAGTAGAATCTGTCTTCTCCGTTAATCACCTCATGATGGATCAAAAGGAAATAAAAAGGAGATAGACAGCTATCATACGTGCAGTACACCTCAGCACATGGACGCAGTTGCATGACTAGCACCTTCAATCAAGCGCATCCAACAACCCTACCATTAACCAAGCTCTTATGGACTCTGTAATGTCCATCAAAAGTACAGCTTTTCTTGTGGAAAGCATTGAACGAAGGCCTTGCGACCTTCGACTCCAACATCTCCTCCCGATACAACTCTGATTCGAAGACCGTTGATCGCGCTCTGCTCCACTGTGTTGCTTTTTCAGAAATTTTGCATATCACTACATATGTAACCGATGAATACCTGGGTGTCATATACCCTCGTGTAATTACTCCATATAAGTAGTTTAATAATATTAATGCTTCAAAAAAAAAAAAAAAAAAACATCCATCAACTAATTTTGTACGGAAGTCCCATAGTGAATAACGAGATTAGAACATTGACTTCATAACGGTTTTGATGATTCCCTTAATCTAGCTAACAGTCTTTACATGTCGGTTTCGTAACTGAATTAGATTGCATATCGATATCGTTGGTTCCTTTATATACCGGTATTAGTTAAATCGTTAATAATGATATTACTATTAATGCTTATGTTGCACTTATCAATTCTATTGAATGCATGGGTTTTTTAAGTTCTTTTTGCATATAAAATTAATTTTTTATTTTTTCCATGTGGTGAATCGCTTTTCCATCATTTACTCATATATTATAAAAATATTATTACTTTTTTTCCTTATTTTAAATATGTTACATAACTAGATAGAACATATTCACAAATTAAAGTTGTCAATAAGAAATAAATATTGAGAGTCGCCGCACTGTAAAAAGAATTACGAAGAAAAATATATCAGCCTTGAAAAACACTTTTAACAATAATAATTAAATAAATATTGAGAGTCGGGCTCAAGTATCGTCATGATCTTGTTAGAGATGTTGTTGTTGATATGTGTTATAAAGCTGGTGTGCATGCTAGAAAAGAAGTATCATTGGGCCTTCTTTCAAATGGCAAAGCCTTGAAGCCTGCAGACATCCTTGTTTATGGGTGGGAGAATGGGAAAGATGTGTGTTTTGATGTTAAATTGGAACGACCTATGCCTAAGTCCAAGGCTAATGCCTTATGCATGGACAAGATTCGGTAGTGTGACGATTGCTCAGCTAGATAGGAAATTCAGTGATGAATTTCCTACGTTGAGGCAAGGCACTCGGAAGCCAGAGATGCATGTAAGGTGCATTGGCCACAACCTTCAAGGCTTTAAACCCTTTGCAGAACAAGGGTAAGTTGGAACAGTGTGGAAGCTAAGTTAGCTGCATCATGCTCCACGAGCATGCTTACAAGGCAAAATGGACGTGCATTTGCCTAGTGTTAAGGCCCGGACTATAACATCATCACGACGCATCGGGGGAGTTATGTCCTGCGCGCCATGCATAATTTTTCGGTCCGTCACAAAACATGTGCCTAACGAGTTAGGTACAAAGTAATACCTGACTCAAATAGATGTAAGTCAGATATTTCGGCTAATAGAATATATGAAAAGCAAAAATCGACATCGATTTGGTCCGAGTTAGATCTTGAGACACGATTCGAATCCAAACGTACACGGTGTTTGTTTCCAAGGAGCAATATTTCCTCCTGGAATCTGTCTAATTTTTTTGTTTTAATTCGAAATTTAACAATTTCTTAATTTTTTAATTAAAATCTTCTAATTTCCTTAGTAAATTAACAGTGGAGTACACATTACTAATTATGTTATTATACAGACGTCTGGTCTTAGCGTTTTGACCAAGGCGATTAGGGTTTGACTTTTCATCATTCAAAATTCCGCCGGCTCTCACGGCACCACCGTATGGTGGCTTCTTCGTCTTCTTCCACGACTTCTTTACTGCCTCCTTCATCTGCTCCCAATTTGACGGAGGGTCTTATTCAGGGAGATGGTCCGACTGATTTTGCTAAGGAAGATGATATGGAGATGTTTCTTCCTCTTCTTTCTGGTGGAGGTAACACTTTTTATGAATAGAGAAGAGGTGGATCTGAGGAAAGGAAAGGCTCTTGGGATGAAATGGCTTCTAAAGCTATTATTAGTGAATAACAGATGAGACATGTTGGGTTACCGAGCTCCTCAATTGATAAATGGTAAGATGGTTACGATTTTTTTTTTTTTTTTTTATTTTGAAGATAATATTAAGAAATTTGAGAATATGGTTGTGGTTTCTTTTGTTAGGCATGTTAGAGCACTGCTCGGTCGAACTCGCAAGTGTTGCTATCTCAAGCTTGTTGTCAAGTTTAGTTGCCAAAACTATAAGTCTTTATTTCTAGTCTACTTATAGCTAAGTCTCGGAATAGGATAGAAAGTGTAGTTGAGCATTAAACTTCACGGCATTCATCGATTAAAGATGAAGAACTATGAAGGGGAGCTTGTGGAACTTCATCAACAAAAGGTATGTGCAGACTTGAAATCATCTATCACTCAAAAGTCTATCTACTCTATCTCCTATTTGAGACAAAAGTCGTATAACTATATAGACTTCGATTATACACATTTTATATTTCGAGTGAGTTTTGCTCGCTTACATATTTCTCGAAATATGTGTTAGTAAGCTTTTGCTTTAACCAAGTTCATCTTATATTCTTGATGAAAGTCAAAAGATGATCATGTGAAAATCGCCTTGTAACATCTTACATGATTTGTGTGAGACAGTCATTTGATGTAGACTCGGAATGTTTCGTATTGATCATTCAATCACTTGAAAATTGCTTTGAAGCTAATAGTTTGTGTGAGACAGCTATTGTCGTCTTCTAAGAATGTTTCAATGATTGAAATGACAGTTTAGAACACTTAACCATAATTGTATTTAAGCACAGTATGCGCACTTGCATATGTGTTGATCCAAGAGGCCGAATGCGGTATGCATACCCGTATGCGTACTGGCGAGGTCAGGTAAAGTCCGGGAGCTAGAGTATGCGTACTTGCGAAGTCAGTTGAATTCGAGTACTATAGTACGCATATGCAGCGTCTTTGGATTCAACTGAAGTTTGGAAGTGTACGACAGTATGCGTACACGTTTGCATACTGGCAAACACAGTCCAAGTCCGGCTACTTAGGTATGCGTACACGTTTGCATACTTGAGTAGGTTATGTTCTAAAATCGGTTTGTTCATGAACTAATCTAGAATACAAAACAAAGCTTGGCTAAGTTAGGCTAGATAAAGAGCGGCCGAGATTTGTCTAGGAGGAAGATAAATCTACGGTTATGGTTTGTTCAATAAGTACTTTATTAATTAAGTATTTCACTAATTACTTATAGTAAATGATCTATTAAATATATCTTTTCATTATAAAGTGTTTTATTAATTGGTATTACACTAATCACTCATAACAAATGATCTATTAATTTTTCATTATAAATGGTCTCTTAATTAATTTGATAAATATGTAGTTTTATTAATAAATAATTTTGATAAAAATAAAAATAATATCAATAAATGTTAGTGGCAGTAGTGGGTGGTGGAAGCGGTGGTGGTTCTCAAAAAGTGGTGGAGGCGGAAATTTAGTGGTCCAATTGTAATTATTTTTGGTCATTTAATCATAGAATATGCTATTAAGTACATTTTGCAGCCGTATCCAACTTGCCAAGAGTTTTTGCTCCCATTTCAAAAAATCCTGGCTCCACCCCTGGTGGGCGATGGTGGAAAAAATAGTGGCGATGGGTGCTGGTGAATAATGGTGGACAATATCACTTATGTGTCGTTACAAAACAGATAACATTGTAGCGGCGATGGTTGTTTTTAGCACGATTTATAAAAGGCATGTACCATATATTTTAGAGATGATATCAAATCATATATCACAAAATATTCATGACCGCTGATCACCTAAATGGCACCCTTACTATTTTTCATACCTGATCAGAATTACGGCCAATAACCTATCTGGGTAAAGGCAGTGGTGGTGATGGTGGCAGTGTCGAAGTCAGAAATTGATACTAAGGGGGATATTTTTTTCTAAAGAAACATGTAAACTTTGGTGGACTAAAACCTAAATATAGATGAGCTAAGTACTATTTATAGGGGGGAAAACTAAATATGTTTATTATGTAGTTATTAGAATTTTAAAGGAGGTTGGATCAAGGGAAGTCAACCCTTGCCTCCGCCACTGGGTGGTGGTGCAGAAACAAATGGTATCATGCGGTTTTGTGGTGATGGCGGGTAATAGAATATGCTAATTATGTGATGCCACAAAATGTGTAACATATAAAGTATATAAAACGTGGTTGATCGTTTTGATGTTAAAATAAACCCGGTTAAAACACATGACGATTTAAAAAAAAAAAAAACCGGAATAAATTATCGTGTTATTTAGTAACTGAAGACAAACGATACAAATCAAATTCATAACATAAGAAATTACTTATTATCGAGCCGTGCCGTTTCGGCACGGGCTATATTCTAGTACATTTATATATATAATAAGGAATGCAATCTTTTGCAAACCGTGGCTATAATGTTCATGAATTGATTCGAGTAAATCAAAATCGATTTTTCTTCAATTGTGTCTTATATACTTCTATGAGAATATAAACAATTGAACAACTCTAGAACTAGTTTCATTTGAGTCAGTTGAACTAGTTATGGTTAAGATACATAAGGTTGATATGAAAGTGTTCATATGGCTAACTTCGGTTAACTATTGTTGAGCCAACAAAGGTGTACACGTTTAGGTACGGTTACTCATATCTAAATGAATTCACTTTTCATTTATGTGTAACAAGCTAAGTTCAATCTAACGGTTAAAAGATATTATCTTGAGTCTAATCAGGTTTTCATCTAACGGTAAATATTGAATGCTTTGTTACCAAGGTAACATTGATTGCAAACCCTGATTTTAAGACTATATAAAGGAGAACTCTAGCAACTGGGAAACCTAATCCCCACACCTCCTATGTGATACTAGTTGCGAATAGAGTCGATTCTCCTTTAACCTTAGGTTTTTCTAAAACCCAGTAGGTTAACGACTTGAAGACTTCCTTGGGATTGTGGCCTTGGACCCAACTATTTTCTATGTAGTTGCGTGTTGATCTTGTTGTTTTCTATCGTGATTGAGTACTATCTTCTCTAAGATTTGCTAGAGATTTAATCTCCGATAGGCAAGATAAAAAGTAGTCACAAACATCTTCGTCTCATCGTTTGTGATTCCACAATATCTTGTTTCGCTACCATACGATTAAGATTATTGTGAGATGATTGATATTTCTAGGCTGTTCTTCGGGAATATAAGTCCGGTATATCAATTGGTTCCTGTTCACCTTGATTTATCAAAAGACGGAACAAAACTCATAGGTATATCTGTGGGAGATATATTTATCTATTCAATTGACTTTTCTGTGTGAGACAGATTGGTTTATCAAGTATTCGACTTTGGGTCTTAGTAACAAGTGCGTAGAATCCGGTGTGGTTCTTGAGGCTTCAGGAACGCGACTGTACCTTGATCAATGTGAGATTTGTTAGGGCTCAACTACATTCCACTCCGAAGTAAACTTGGAGTAGGCTAGTGTCTGTAGCGGCTTAATACAGTGTGGTGTTCAAATCTGGACTAGGTCCCGGGGTTTTTGGCATTTGCGGTTTCCTCGTTAACAAAATTTGAATTATACGTGTTATTTCTTTTCCGCATTATATTTTCCATATAATTGAAATATCACAGGTTGTGCGTATGTTCAATCAATTATGAATCCAACCTTTGGTTGTTTATTGAATGATTGACACTTGGATATTGGTTTTTGATACCGCCCAAGTTGTTTCTTATATTAATCAGGATCACGGATTTCTATTTGTTTGATTTGTTGATTACATTAAGAAACAGAGATATAACTCTTTGATATACTTTTTGAAAATACGAGGGTACCCAAATATACCTCAATGTAAAACTTTTCCACCTATAAGTCCTTTCTCCGAAAGTGATTGTTTATGGACTGAGTCGAGACAATACAACTAATCGGTTCACACTTCGTGTGATCGTCTATGGATACGAGATCGAGACAGTACAACAACGAAGTATGATTACTTGATAATAGTTTCGGACTTAACCAAACACTATAGGATTGCTATCAAGTAGTTAGGAATTAACGTTTGTGTATTTTACTTCTAATTATAATAAAAACAATTATAATTGCGGAAATAGAAAAGTAAAAGACACAGCAAGATTTGTTAACGAGGTAATCGCAAATGCAAAAAAACCCCGGGACCTTGTCCAGAATTGAATACTCTCAGGTTTAAGTCGTTATACAAAATCTAAGCCAACTTCTTATAGTTGAGACCAAGCAACTAAACCTATAGTTCATCTAGTTCCGTCTGTATCTCTGCGCCTCCAACTTGCAATAAGTCACGCACTTGGAACAATTCCTTTGGTTCGTATTCCAAACAGTAAAGGAACAACAAATCTGTTCAGTAACAACTCTTTTCAAACAACGTGATATGAGTTTGACAAAGGCTCTTCCGTTTATCCCAATAAACTCCTTTGTCGGGTTCTTAGATCAATCTATTTAACAACTACCAAAGTAATTGTTTAGACTATGCAATCAATACTATGAATCACAAAGAAATGTATTGATGCCAATCTACACAACTAATCATTCCAATCTATCAAAGATAAACCGATTATAGTTGGATCCCCATCCGATCAAGTTTTGTGCACACCAAAGATTATGAACTCAGATAAGAAATCTTCTTTGTCTTCAAATCTTCTTAGATCTTTAATAAACACCTGGACATAAACAACTTGAATCTCTTGTGATCAATCACACACAGAACGGAGTCTGATAACGATGGATTATCACAAGACTTCTTTAGATCTACAAACAGTCTAAAGATCCCCGTCGATACTTCGATCTAGTTTGAGTGAATCTTATATCGAAGAGAAGATTCTCAAGCATAAACAAACTAGGTGCAATCAAAGTTCAACAACCGTTAGTCAATCAAATCAATCGAAAACTAATAATAAGTTTGCAATTATCTGGTTTCCCCAGCGGTACTCGTAGAGCTTCCCAATCCCAAAGAAGTCTTTAAAACGAGGCGGTCGTAAGAGATTTCGCCTAATTAGGTACTTTCCTCTCCAAATAGATGGCTCCACCGGTAACAACACAACAAGGTAGTTTCTTTGGCTTCGAGGATTAGTTTGCTTGAAAAGCAAACTTCAATATTTATAGACCAAGGAAGTTTGGACACCAAGGAATTTCCAAAACCGAATATTCTCAAAAGATATGCAATAAACCCAAAGTCGGTTTTCATAATTCTGAAATGCTCTGTCCAAATATTGGCCGAAACCTCAGTAGAAAATCTCCAATTAGTAAATGCACATTACCAATTTTTATTTTCTAAAGATATGCATTTAATTCTTGGAAATTAAAAGCATATAAAACTAAAAACCTTAATTAAAAGATTCTCAATTTATTTCGATTCGGGATTCTCCTTTAGTTATTAAAGAATATCTTTGAAAAATAATAGATAAGAATTACGCACGTGTTCAAAGTATGTCGACATCTTTACTTTGTAAATCCTCTTTCATATGTACAATCTTGGAACCGATATGCCACACTTCCAAACGAGTTTAGAATTGGTTCATCTGATTTCCAAGAACTATGTGATTGATCAAAAACATTCAATCACCATTCATGGGTTTAACGGTTCTACCAAACACAAGTTCGGTTTTACCGCCAAGTGGCTACTAGGATCGGTCACACTAGTTTCCATATATAAAATGGCTAACTAAGTACCACTTATTTATGGTACTTACTTGTGATCGGTTGCACAAGTTATAGGATCGGTTACACAAATTACTAAAACTTGTTAAACTACTACAAGGATCGATTACACATCTTGTGATTAATCCCACCAAGTACTAGGATCGGTTACCCAATGACTAGAATTGATCACTCCAATTACAAATATCGATCATACCATCTCAGGTGATTACTTAAGATTAGTTTCACTAATAAAAGTCATACCGATACATAAGTCAGGCATTGTGATTAGTTTTACCAAGTGTTGATGGTGGATTTTCGTTTAAGGTTAAATTTGTAAAAAACAAGGAAAAATCATGCTTTTGACATCTTGTAAAAGATAAAGCCATTTATAAGTGTTGGATACTCCCTCACTTAATTCACCAAGAATGGAGCATGTAGCAACAATCCCGTTACGTGAATACATGAAATTCCTCGAGGTTGGAGCATGTGGCAACAATCCCTTCTGTGAATTTCATATCAGCCTTGTATTTCCGGTACTCATTATCGGTGTGGCATGACGGTCGAGTGTTACTCTTACTGAGTAACACGAACCTCAAGCACTATATAATGAAACCATGCCGATTCTCGGTGCGTTAAATACCAGCCCGTGACAGGTGACTCTCTAGGTGTGTTATACTAGCCCGATTGAGCCCCTCTCGGTGTGTTATACTAGCGATTGAGCATCCGGACTGACCAGTATCGGTCGGATATGATCGATCGTGATCATCCAACTCCATAAGCATGATTGGATGACCCCGGATCAATTCCATCACCCCCAGCGGTATGGAATACCCACGGCCGACCCGCATGGTCGGTCATTGGCCTAACTTGCCAAGAAACCGTTCATACCAAGCATTATGGACGGAAAACCCTAAATTAGGGTTTGCGGCATATTACATGTGTTGCAAAGCGGTCTCAACCATCCATCTTCGCGGTATAGATGGAGGGTGTAGATGTAGACTCAAAAGGGCCCCGAGCATGTCAACACGATCACTAGTGGGACCGCCTACACACTTGACCAATCGGTCAAGACCAACAATGTTTGGCCGTGACAAAATCATCACCCAAACAAGAGATGGCGCACGGCTTTGAAAGCCAAAATTAGGGTTTCAAGCCATCATGTGCGTCCATCTTCTCCGGCACGAATGAAGGGTCACTGATTAGATTAAGCAAGGGCCGGTCATACCAGCATGACCACCGTGGGCCCATCTACCTCCTCATGTGTTCGGCCAAGGCATATCATGCACAGTCAATCAAAACGTGCGTCCAAACTAGCATGGCCACGCCTCCCAAACCTGGCCCGATCTCGACCGCTCAACTTCACCGGATGATTTGAATGGCTTAGATCACGTTTTCATGGGATATTCGGTATAGGCATGATCACCGGCCTGCCATCTTCCGTCAAACCCATCGACCAAGACCAGGCCAAATTAGGTCGTCTTGGCGTGCCAAACTAGGAAAAAGCATGATGCGTGGCCTTTTGCGGCATCAATTTCCTATTGCAAAATCGATCTCAACCACTCCTCTTTTTAGGTCAAATTGAGTGGCCTAGATCGCACCTTCATGGGACGGTGAGACATGGACATGTACACCGGCATGCCGTCTATACACATGCCGGTCGGTCCTCTCCAAATCCCTTTCCATGCTTGGTTTCGAACAAGCTAAAGAGTGATGCTTGCGCACCTCTTCAAAAACCCTAATATTCATTAACGGTCGCGAGATGAGTGTCTCAAAGATCATCTCATCCGTCCAACTTCACCGACTTGGTTATACAACCCAGTCGGGAGTTATTTGGTTAGTGAGGCGTCATTACCCATCACTTTACCACACTATAATGCGATTTGCATAAAATACACACGATACTTCACAAGTATCGACTTCTCGAATAACACGGTTATTCAATTCAGCATTACATGCTATCTTTCGTGGATCCACGATCCACACATTCAGACATCAATCATGTCACAAACTGGGGGGATACATGCGGGGTATTGGTTTGGCGGTTTACGGCGTGCGGCGTGCAACGCGCCATCACAAGAACGTGTCGAGGAAGTCATGGACGGTTAGAGATGAACGGGGAGAAGTGGGCAAGGCGGGTCGTGTGGCACCGACGCACAACTCCACTACTCCATCACTCCACTTCCTCCACTTCCCACGAGAGACGTGAATAAGGCTCAATGACTTGTATAAATAGGTTCTCCGCCCTATTTCAAACAACAACACAAGTCCAGACAAAACAGAAAACCAAGTGTTAATACAAAACGTATTCAAACACCCAGAGCTTGCTTGCATCAATCACAAGCCTGCTCACCTTTCGGTTACAAGTCATAAGCAAGCCAACACCTTCACAATCTCAACACTTCTTCGCTTCCCTCCCTAAGATCAACCCCATCTCCTTCACTTTGTGACCGAAACAAATCTGGAACGGCCATTTCTTGGTTTAGGCCGGACTTGCCTGATTGATCTCTCGAATCTACAAGCACTCACCGCGCAGTGCATTTGTTTAAGGTTTAAATTCATTCCTCATCCACACCCCAAATTACCAAATTTTATAGGAGTAGTTTTCACCCATAAACAATTGCGACCACGGTGGGAGATTGATCTCTCGGTTACAAAAAAATTGAATTCTCAATTCTTCGGTTTTCGTCTCACGATGTATCCTCACCGGAATCCGCATGTGGTTGAGATATCATGGGAAGCATAGCTGGAATGTTGGAGGATGTCTTGGCAAATCAAGCGGTATCACCGGAAAGGCGGGCGAGACATTTCGCTTTTTGAATGATGGTATAGCGGCACAATTACAAGGAGGGTCGATAGGCATCAACTCGAGACAGTGCAAGAAACGTTGAATCCTTAGTCAGGAGTCGCACCTTTACAAGTGGAGAAGCAAAAAGAGCACGCAGTCGAAAACGAATCAAGAAAGATGGACAACATGGTCAGACAGAAGAAAAGACTTGTCAGGAGTACTACAATGTCGCGGATAAAGAAAGGAGCACTGCGGCCTATGGAGCCCTGCTAGAGGATTTATATCTCAAAACTCTTCTTGAAGCCCGGGAAGACGGTCCAATCGCGTCGACTTTTCAACCGATCGAAGAAATGCTTGAGGAGGAGAAATCAATCGGGAAATACGAATATAGAGGATGGGAACGTTCAATCCGATCACTCAGCAGGTGACATTACGACACCTTCCACATCTTTTTACCTAGGCAAGCGATCCGCGAGATATGATGGCACTTGCAAATCTCCCAACTTCATCTCTGTTCCACATCAAAGCCACGGAGAGACATCACAATGCCCACTAACACGGGAAAAGCCGGACTCAAGGTACTTACATTTCCCCTTCCCAATGAAGAAGATTGGAGCTACTAGAGGCGTGGGTACAAAATGGAGAGGTGGAGCTACCCCCGGTATGGCGTCCGCCTGCGATCAAAAAGTAATGGACCCAAGGTACTGTCATTTCCACCGGTTCCTCCATCACCCCACCGGTGAATGCAACGCTTTGAAGCGCATTGTTCGGGAGAAGCTTGGCCCGGATCGATAACTACGAGAGATTGGTGCGGAGGATTTTCTTAGAAAGGCAACTCGGTTCGATACAAGTGAGGCTTCGAAAGCAAGTAAGTTTTACTCAACAATTTTACAAGAAAGATAGTTTGGAATCCACTTTGGGGACTTGGCATCCCGCACGTGGAGAAAGGGGCTCAGTGATCAACGCCATGTTTATTTCCATCCGTACCTCCCTTTTGCATAACATTTGCAATTTCATGTGATATGTGCAATCATTCATGACCAAGATTCGAATTTCATTTAACATAATCTCTTTCAAAAAGGTTGTTCACAAAACTATCTCAAAATAAGCCAATTCAATCACCTATTAATCCAAAACCGGAGATCAAAGAAAATCCTCACTATCACTCAAAAAGAAAAAAAAAAAAACATCTAAAAAAAAGAGACAAGTATATGGCATGAATACTTCAAGGAAAGTCCTTCAAAGCAACAACTCGTCCTTTCCGGGCAAGACAGACCTTCATCCTTGAAGCACGGCTGCTTGACTCCAGTTCCTTAGACAACTTCTCAACCTCTTCTTCTGGAGAGCAACACGGTCCATGCGGAAGGGACTTCATCTGTAATTTACGGAGCTCTGAATCTTGGATAAACCTTCGAAGAACCAAGGAGCATTGAAGTTATGCTGTGCAAACACGTCCGATGGCACCTCCAATCTTCAATCATCTCCTCGAAGCTGTTCGACCGGTCGTGACGCTCATCCCCTGGATAGAAACTAAAGCTTCTTGGACGCGGTTGACCAACGCAAGACGACTTTTGAGTTTCGTGGTGGTATCAATGTGACCGTGCTTCTCCCATATCGCTGTGTACAACTCTTTGAATTGGCAAGCACCTTTGAATCCACCAACCAACACATGGCCTGGATAAGGGATAGTGAAAGGAGGATCGAACAAAGCCCAGGTTGCATCACAGGTAATTCACTAACCGCGGGAGCCTTGTCGGATTGCGGGAGGCCTTTCGGAAGGAGTCACCACAATAGCCATATTGATTGGAACTGTTCGGGATGGATCTCAAGAGGAGCCGCCTCAACTCTGAGCCTTTGCCTCTCTTACATTCCTTAGGCATCTATTTCGCTCACGGGTGCTAATTTCCATCACGACCCCGTCAACAAGATCACTAAGGGAAGCGCCTCGTCCAACAGAGCTTGCATCATCCTGTCATGGTGCGGAAAAAAGTGGTTTCCCAGGACTTCTCGGTGTAAAGATCGGTACCGCCGGACTCCTGAAGATCGGTGCGCCGGACTTCTCAACATGAAGATCGGTTTCTCGGACTTCTCGGCATGAAGATCGGTGCGCCTGACCTTCTCATTTTGAATGCGCGCCAACCTGGTGAAGACATTCTCTTTCGAAATTCCACGATTTCAGGCAAGGATCGTTTTTAGAAGAATTTACACTGGAGAAATGAAAGAACCGATGGGAGGAGATTTAAATACTGCATATTGGAGGAATTGAGGATTCTGGGACCTCATGCTTGCCTCTTAGGTCTCTCTCTTACTTGGGGACTGCAACCCTCGGCTCGGTCCGTTTGGTGGAAGTGGCTTCAACAGGAAATACTTCGTCAAGACGTCGGAAGATGGCTCACTACGGGAATCTGTCACAACACTCTCCGAAAATTTACGGAAAACCAACGGTTGTTTCTTCCAAAATTCCTTATACTTATCGGTTACTTTGGGTTTCTCCCAATAGGCCGAGAAGGGAAGGCTCACCCGTTCTACAAACATGCCAGCGTTAAGAATATTCGGGAGAGATTCTTTCGGAACCCTTGGTGAACGAATAAATGGGACACCCTGATCAAATCCCATTTGGCGAGCAGCCTGTCAATATTGTACGGAGTCACGAGAAAATTCTCAGTTAAATAGAGACGGAACATATCTGGAATGCGGTGCGCAGGTAAATAAGTTCTCCAGATTTCATAGTTTCGACATCGGTACACAACACAGCTTCAGGACCGTCAGAAGCGATATCAAAGGTCTTTGGCTGAACAATGGAAGAGTGGACCGGCCCCCATGGACGGAAATCTACAAGAAGACACATTGTCAAATACGTCCACAAGTTTCGCACCACCTGCGGGGACACCTTTTATTCCAACGGAGTATTCTCGAGCCACCATATAAGTTATTGAGCGAATTTCCGGGAGCGGGAGCGTAACTTTTGAAGTGTTCCCATAAGAGCGCTGAAGAAAAGCGAAGTGAATGTGCGACTCCACCTTCTTGTACCCGTTAGAAGCATGCATGTCCATTGCTAAAGCATCCAAATGAGAATACGGTGATCCAAGGAACAATGAGCCCGGAGGAAGAACTTCACCCTTCACATGACCTTATAGCAATCTTAACAAGGTCACTTCTAATGGTCTTCTTTCCAGAACCATCGTCGAATATATCCACTGGATAGCCATAAAGACAGAACGCAATCACACCTGAGCTCGTTTTCCAACTCTTGGTCCGGCTCGGGTCTGCTGGAGACCACTCAGACACCCACCGAGTGTAAAAGCATCTCGCATCTTTTTCTCTTCCTTGTCAGATTGTCGAATTCGCCACTTTTTGAAGTATAGCACCATAGTTACTTTTCTCCGTATCGGAGAGCTCGTAAGAAAGACTTCCGACAACAGAGCGGGTTCATTAATGCAACTACACTCTCCGGAGTAATAGTCATTTCTCCCCATCTAGATATGGGTTGTATGAGTAGAAATGCGCCACCGAGAAATGAAGGTAATCAAACCGCCATGTCTTTCTTAATTTCAAGAGTAGCGAGATGCCATGACCGCATTGAGAATTTGCGCCGGCCAAATTATCCTTAATGCCCTTATTACTCAACATACGTCTCATCCATCCTTCATAAGAACCCCGGTGGAGTATGGCAAACCTTGAAGTCAATAGGAGAAGGCGGATATTCGTTTCTCTGGAGACAAAATCTCACCACAAGTCTTTGAAGAAGAGAATGAATCGGTTTCCATATTTTCGAATCGGAAAGCAAGACTATCTTATGAGAAGGATGTCTCCTAATGCTTGGAAAAGGCGAGGTGAACAACTCATCATCAATGTTCGGCATATCTTTGAAGCTGTCAACACTTCGACTTGGCAACAACATTATCTTGAGGAAGACATCTCAACGAGGGATTCTTTTCTTCCACAATGAAATAAAAGACAGGAGTTAGAACTTGTATGAAAGCACAGGAGAGATGTAGTCACACACGGCAAGACACAACTCACATCGGAGCACACGATGGCCGGTCCAAACACCATGCAAGTCCGTCTGGTACAAATTTCAAGTCGGTACAAGTTTCGAGTCAGCACAAGTTTGATCAGTATTGGTTTCAAGTCCGGTACAAATTTTAGTATGGTATTGATTTCAGTCTGGTATTGGTATCAAGTCTGGTACAAATTTTAGTCTGGTATTGATTGCGATCTGGTATTGATTTCAAGTCGGTACAAGTTTGATCAGCACAAGTTTCGGTCAGTATTGGTTTCAAGTCCGGTACAAGTTTCAAGTTCGGTGTAAATCTCGGTCAAGCATATATGAGTAAGACCCACGTTAAGCATACACGGCGGGCCCACGTTCATTCTCACGCATCATAACACGATTTTCTTTATTCATGGGAATCGTGTATGCGAGATTTCAAGCCAAGGTTTTTCCTTTTCAAGATACAACCTAAAAGCTAGGTTTTGCATGTGATGGTGGAGAGACTAAGCATATACACATTTTACCAAGGGTGTTTACCTAGCAAGCTAGCAAAAAAAAAAAAAAAAAAAAAAAAAGTGCGAAACTTACCTTGGACGGCGGCAACTCCGGTGAGCGGTGAGAAGCAGCGACTCGGCGAGTGGCGGCGGTTGGTGACGGCAGTGAAGACCGAGCAGGAGCTGCTCAACAACAAGAGAAAATTTTCGTGAGAAAAAAAAGGGAGCTTGGTCTCTTTTATAGACAAAAATTAGAAGAATCCCAATAGAAGAAGGATTCCTCTCTTATTTGGTTTCCTCTTTTGATTCAAATACCCAAAGAAAGAAAAGGCCCCACCAAGGGATTCCATACAAGCGTGACGGCGTGGGAAACTAGCGGTCGGCCAACACTCTTAGGGTAAACTCCTTTTATCTGTCTTTCTCACATATGTATGTCACCATCTCATGCCTACCACACAATAGTGTAACCATTATGTGCTAGGCGGGGGACTTAATGTTGATGGTGGATTTTCGTTTAAGGTTAAATTTGTAAAAAACCTAGGAAAAATCATGCGCTAACATCTTGTAAAAGATAAAGCCATTTATAAGTGTTGGATACTCCCTCACTTAATTCACCAAGAATGGAGCATGTAGCAACAATCCCATTACGTGAATACATGAAATTCCTCCGGGTTGGAGCATGTGGCAACAATCCCTTCCTGTGAATTTCATATCGGCCTTGTATTTCCGGTACTCATTATCGGTGTGGCATGACGACCGAGTGTTACTCTTACGAGTAACACGAACCTCAAGCACTATAATGAAACCATGTCTGAAATACCGTGCACGGTGACTCTCGGTGTGTTATACTAGCCCGATTGAGGTGTGTTATACTCATTGAGCCCCTCTCGGTGTGTTATACTAGCCGATTGAGCATCAGGACTGGCCGTATCGGTCCGGATATGATCTGATCGCGATCATCCAACTCCATAAGCATGATTGGATGACCCCAGATCAATTCCATCACCCCCAAGCGGTATGGAATACCCACGGCCGACCCGCATGGTCGGTCATTGGCCTAGCTTGCCAAGAAACCCGTTCATACCAAGCATTATGGACGGAAAACCCTAAATTAGGGTTTGCGGCATATTACATGTGTTGCAAAGCGGTCTCAACCATCCATCTTCGCAGGGTATAGATGGAGGGTGTAGATGTAGACTCAAAGGGCCCGAGCATGTCGACACGATCACCGTGGGACCGCCTACACACTTGACCAATCGGTCAAGACCAACAATGTTTGGCCGTGACAAAATCATCACCCAAACAAGAGATGACGCACGGCTTTGAAAGCCAAAATTAGGGTTTCAAGTCATCACGCGCGTCCATCTTCTCGGCACAAATGGAGGGTCACAGATTAGATTAAACAAGGGCCGGTCATACCAGCATGACCACCGTGGGCCCATCTACCTCCTCATGTGTTCGGCCAAGGCATATCATGCTGGTCAATCCAAAACGTGCGTCCAAACTAGCATGGCCACGCCTCCCAAACCACAAGCCGATCTCGACCGCTCAACTTCACCGGATGATTTGAGTGGCTTAGATCACGTTTTCATGGGATATTCGGTATAGGTGTGATCACCAGCCTACCATCCATCAAACTGGTATGATCGACCAAGACCGACCAAGATGTGTCGTCTTGAAACGCGTGCCGAAAAACTAGGGATGCGCGGCCTTTTCCGGCATCAATTTGCGGCATCAATTATTGCAAAATCGATCTCAACCACTCCTCTTTGCCGGTCAAATTGAGTGGCCTAGATCGCACCTTTATGGGACGGTGAGACATGGACATGTACACCGGCATGCCGTCTATACACATGCCGGTCGGTCCTCTCCAAATCCCTTTCCATGCTTGGTTTCGAACAAGCTAAAGAGTGATGCTTGCGCACCTCTTCAAAAACCCTAATATTCATTAACGGTCGCGAGATGAGTGTCTCAAAGATCATCTCATCCGTCCAACTTCACCCGACTTGGTTATACAACCCAGTCGGGAGTTATTTGGTCGGTGAGGCGTCATTACCCATCACTTTACCACACTATAATGCGATACACATAAAATACACACGATACTTCACAAGTATCGACTTCTGAATAACACAGTTATTCAATTCAACATTACATGCTATCTTTCGTGGATCCACGATCCACACATTCCGGACATCAATCATGTCACAAGGCGGGGGATACATCTTTGGGGTATTGGTGCGGCGGTTTACGGCGTGCGGCGTGCAACGCGCCATCACAAGAACGTGTCGGGGAAGTCATGGACGGTTAGAGATGAACGGGGAGAAGTGGGCAAGGGGTCGGTGTGGCACCGGCGCACAACTCCACTACTCCATCACTCCACTTCCTCCACTTCCCACGAGAGACGTGAATAAGGCTCAATGACTTGTATAAATAGGTTCTCCGCCCTATTTCAAACAACAACACAAGTTCGGACAAAAGACGAGAAAACCAAGTGTTAATACAAAAACGTATTCAAACACCCGAGCTTGCTTGCATCAATCACAAGCTTGCTCACCTTTCGTTACAAGTCATAAGCAAGCCAACACCTTCACAATCTCAACACCTTCTTCGCTTCCCTCCCTAAGATCAACCCCATCTCCTTCACTTTGTGACCGAAACAAGTGCGGAACGGCCATTTCTTGGTTTAGGCCGGACTTGCACAGATTGATCTCTCGAATCTACAAGCACTCCGCGCGAGTGCATTTGTTTAAGGTTTAAATTCATTCCTCATCCACACCCCAAATTACCAAATTTTGCAGGAGTAGTTTTCACCCATAAACAATTGGCGACCACGGTGGGAGATTGATCTCTCGGTTAAAAAAATCGAATTCTCAATTCTTCGGTTTCGTCTCACGATGTATCCTCACCGGAATCCATGGTGGTTCGAGATATCATGGGAAGCATAGCTGGAATGTTGGAGGATGTCTTGGCAAATCAAGCGGTATCACTAGAAGCGAGAGCGAGACATTTCGCCTTTTGAATGATGTAGCGGCACAATTACAAGGAGGGTCGATAGGCATCAACTCGAGATTAAAGTGCAAGAAACGTTGAATCCTTAGTCGGGAGTCACACCTTTACAAGTGGAGAAGCAAAAAGAGCACGCAAATCGAAAACGAATCAAGAAAGATGGACAACATGGTCCAGGACGGAGGAAAAGACTTGTCCGGAGTACTACAATGTCTGCGGATAAAGAAAGGGAGCTGCAGCCTATGGAGCCCTGCTAGAGGATTTATATCTCAAAACTCTTCTTTGGGCCGGAAGACTGTCAATCCGCGTCGACTTTTCAACCGGCTAAAGAAATGCTTGAGGAAGGAGAAATCAATCGGGAAATACCACGAATACGAGAGGATGGGAACGTTCAATCCGATCACTCGGCGGTGACATTACGACACCTTCCACATCCCTTTACCTAGGCAAGCGATCCATGAAGATATGATGGCACTTGCAAATCTCCCAACTTCATCTCTGTTCCACATCAAAGCCACGGAGAGACATCACAATGCCCACTAACACGGGAAAAGCCAGACTCAAGGTACTTACATTTCCCCTTCCCAATGAAGAAGATTTTGGAGCTACTAGAGGCGTGGGTACAAAATGGAGAGGTGGAGCTACCCCAGGTATGGCGTCGCCGCCACCGATCAAGTAATGGACCCGAGGTACTTGTCATTTCCACCGGTTCCTCCATCACCCCACCGGTGAATGCAACGCTTTGAAGCGCATTGTTCGGGAGAAGCTTGGTCCGGATCGATAACTACGAGAAATTGGTGCGGAGGATTTTCTTAGAAGGCAACTCCGGTTCGATACAAGTGAGGCTTGAAAGCAAGTAAGTTTTACTCAACAATTTTACAAGAAAGATAGTTTGGAATCCACTGGGACTTGGCATCCCGCACGTGGAGAAAGAGGCTCGATGATCAACGCCATGTTTGTTTCCATCCGTACCTCCCTTTTGCACAACATTTGCAATTTCATGTGATATGTGCAATCATTCATGACCAAGATTCAAATTTCATTTAACATAATCTCTTTCAAAAGGTTGTTCACAAAACTATCTCAAAATAAGCCAATTCAATCACCTATTAATCCAAAACTAGGAGATCAAAGAAAATCCTCACTATCACTCAAAAGAAAAAACATCTAAAAGAAGAGACAAGTATATGGCATGAATACTTCAAGGAAAGTCCTTCAGCAACAACTCGTCCTTCTGGGCAAGAGAGACCTTCATCCTTCGAAGCACAGCCTGCTTCCGGCTCCGGTTCTTAGACAACTTCTCAACCTCTTCTTCCGGAGAGCAACACGGTCCGCGAAAGGGACTTCATCCTGTAATTTCTGGAGCTCCCGAATCTTGGAGAAACCTTCGAAGAACCAAGGAGCATTGAAGCCGCATCTGTCAAACAAACACGTCCCGATGGCACCTCCAATCTTCAATCATCTCCTCGAACTGTTCGACCGGTCGTGATGCTCATCCCTGGATAGAAACTAAAGCTTCTTGGACGCGGTTGACCAACGCAAGACGACTTTTGAGTTTCGTGGTGGTAACAATGTGACCGTGCTTCTCCCATATCGCTGTGTACAACTCTTTGAATCGAACAAGCCATTTGAATCCACCAACCAACACATGGCCTGGATAAGGGATAGTGAAAGGAGGATCGAACAAAGCCCTGAGTTGCATCACTTAGGTAATTCACTAACCGCGGGAGCCTTGTCAGTTGCAGGAGGCCTTTCAGAAGGAGTCACCACAATAGCCATATTGACTGGAACCTGTTCAGGATGGATCTCAAGAGGAGCCACCTCAACTCTAGCAGGCACTGCCTCTCTTACATTCCTTCCGGCATCTATTTCGCTCTGGGTGCTAATTTCCATCACGACCCCGTCAACAAGATCACTAAGGGAAGCGCCTCGTCCAACCGAGCTTGCATCATCCCTGTCATGGTCTTGGAAAAGAAGTGGTTTCCCCGGACTTCTCGGTGTAAAGATCGGTATTGGACTCCGAAGATCGGTGCCGCGGACTTCTCAACATGAAGATCGGTTTCTCCGGACTTCTCGGCATGAAGATCGGCGCGCCGACCTTCTCATTTTGAATGCGCGCCAACCTGGTGAAGACATTCTCTTTCGAAATTCCCTGATTTCAGGCAAGGATCGTTTTTTTAGAAGAATTTACACTGGAGAAATGAAAGAACCGATGGGAGGAGATTTAAATACCTGCATATTGGAGGAATTGAGGATTACTGGGACCACATGCTTGCCTCTTAGGTCTCTCTCTTACTTGGGACTGCAACCCTCGGCTCAGTGGTTTGGTGGAAGTGGCTTCAACCGGAAATGCTTCGTCAAGACGTCGGAAGATGGCTCACTACGGGAATCTGTCAAACACTCTCAGAAAATTTACGGAAAACCAACGGTTGTTTCTTCCAAAATTCCTTATACTTATCGGTTACCACCGGGTTTCTCCCAATAGGCCGGAAGGAAGGCTCACTGGTTCTACAAACATGCCAGCGTTAAGAATATTCGGAGAGATTCTTTCGGAACCCTTGGTGAATGAATAAATGGGACACCACTGATCAAATCCCATTTGGCGAGCAGCCAGCCTGTCAATATTGTACGAGTCACATAAAATTCTACGTTAAATAGAGACTTTAACATATCCTGGAATGCATTTGCGCGCGGTAAATAAGTTCTCCAGATTTCATAGTTTCGACATCGGTACACAACATGACATCGGGACCGTCGAAGCGATAGCAAAGGTCTTTGGCTGAACAATGGAAGAGTGGACCGGCCCCCATGGACGGAAATCTCGAGAAGACACATTGTCAAATACGTCCACAAGTTTGCACCACCACGGGACACCTTTTATTCCAACGGAGTATTCTCGAGCCACCATATAAGTTATTGAGCGAATTTCCGGGAGTAGGAGCGTAACTTTGAAGTGTTCCCATAAGAGCGCTGAAGAAAAGCGAAGTGAATGTGCGACTCCACCTTCTTGTACCCGTTAGAAGCATGCATGTCCATTGATAAAGCATCCAAATGAGAATACAGTGATCAAGGAACAATGAGCCCGGAGGAAGAACTTCACCCTTCGCCGACCTTATAGCAATCTTAACAAGGTCACTTCTAATGGTCTTCTTTCCGGAACCATCATCGAATATATCCCTGGATAGCCATAAAGACAGAACGCAATCACACCGAGCTCGTTTTCCAACTCTTGGTCCGGCTCGGGTCCGCCAGAGACCACTCAGACACCCACAGGTGTAAAAGCATCTCGCATCTTTTTCTCTTCCTTGTCAGATTGTCGAATTCGCCACTTTTTGAAGTATAGCACCATAGTTACTTTTCTCCGTATCGAGAGCTCGTAAGAAAGACTTCCAAAGAATGAGGCGGGTTCATTAATGCAGCTACACTCTCCAGAGTAATAGTCATTTCTCCCCATCTAGATATGGCCGTATGAGTAGAAATGCGCCACCGAGAAATGAAGGTAATCAAACCCGCCATGTCTTTCTTAATTTCAAGAGTAGCAGATGCCATGACCGCATTGAGAATTTGCTCTTCGGCCAAATTATCCTTAATGCCCTTATTACTCAACATACGCCTCATCCATCCTTCATAAGAACCCGGTGGAGTATGGCAAACCTTGAAGTCAATAGGAGAAGGCGGATATTCGTTTCTCTGGAGACAAAATCTCACCACAAGTCTTTGAAGAAAGAGAATGAATCGGTTTCCATATTTTCGAATCGGAAAGCAAGACTATCTTATGAGAAGGATGTCTCTAATGCTTGGAAAAGGCGAGGTGAACAACTCATCATCAATGTTCGGCATATCTTTGAAGCCGTCAACACTTCCCGACTTGGCAACAACATTATCTTGAAGACATCTCAACAGGGATTCTTTTCTTCCACAATGAAATAAAAGACGGGAGTTAGAACTTGTATGAAAGCACGGGAGAGATGTAGTCACACACGGCAAGACACAACTCACATCGGAGACACACGATGGCGGTCCAAACACCATGCAAGTACCGTCAAGTATTGGTTTCAAGTCAGTGCACAAGTTTCATCAGTATTGGTTTCAAGTCCGGTACAAATTTTAGTATGGTATTGATTTCAGTCTGGTATTGGTATCAAGTCTGGTACAAATTTTAGTCGGTATTGATTTCAAGTCGGTATTGGTTTCAAGTCAAGTTTGATCAACTTTGATCGGTATTGGTTTCAAGTCCAGACAAGTTTCAAGTTCGGTGTAAATTTCAGTCAAGCATATATGAGTAAGACCCACGTTCGGCATACACGGCGGGCCCACGTTCATTCTCACGCATCATAACACGATTTTCTTTATTCATGGGAATCGTGTATGCGAGATTTCAAGCCAAGGTTTTTCCTTTTCAAGATACAACCTAAAAGCTAGGTTTTGCATGTGATGGTGGAGAGACTAAGCATATACACATTTTACCAAGGGTGTTTACCTAGCAAGCTAAAAAAAAAAAAAAAAAAAAAAAAAAAAAAAGTGCGAAACTTACCTTGGACGGCGGCAACTCCTGAAGAACTGGGTGACGGCAACGAACTCCGTGAGTGGCGGCGGTTGGTGTGGCGGTGAAGACCCGAACGGAGCTGCTCAACAACAAGAGAAAATTTTCGTGAGAAAAAGAAAGGGAGATTGGTCTCTTTTATAGACAAAAATTAGAAGAATCCCAATAGAAGAAGGATTCCTCTCTTATTTGGTTTCCTCTTTTGATTCAAATACCCAAAGAAAGAAACCGGGCCCCACCAAGGGATTCCATACAAGCGTGACGGCGTGGGAAATTAGCGGTCGGCCAACACTCTTAGGGTAAACTCCTTTTTTATCTGTCTTTCTCACATATGTATGTCACCATCTCATGCCTACCACACAATAGTGTAACCATTATGTGCTAGGCGGGGGACTTAATGTTGATGGTGGATTTTCGTTCAAGGTTAAATTTGTAAAAACCGGAAAAATCATGCGCTGACATCTTGTAAAAGATAAAGCCATTTATAAGTGTTGGATACTCCCTCACTTAATTCACCAAGAATGGAGCATGTAGCAACAATCCCATTACGTGAATACATGAAATTCCTCGAGGTTGGAGCATGTGGCAACAATCCCTTCTGTGAATTTCATATCGGCCTTGTATTTCCGGTACTCATTATCGGTGTGGCATGACGGTGGGTGTTACTCTTCGAGTGTCACGAACCTCAAGCACTATAATGAAACCATGTACGAAATACCATTCTGGTGACTCTCGGTGTGTTATACTAGCCCGAGCCCTCTCGGTGTGTTATACTAGCCCGATTGAGCCCTCTCGGTGTGTTATACTAGCCCGATTGAGCATCCCGGACTGACCAGTATCGGTCAGGATATGATCGATTGCGATCATCCAACTCCATAAGCATGATTGGATGACCCCGGATCAATTCCATCACCCCCAACGGGTATGGAATACCCACGGCCGACCCGCATGGTCGGTCATTGGCCTAGCTTGCCAAGAAACCGTTCATACCAAGCATTATGGACGGAAAACCCTAAATTAGGGTTTGCGGCATATTACATGTGTTGCAAATCAGTCTCAACCATCCATCTTCGCAGGTATAGATGGAGGGTGTAGATGTAGACTTAAAGGGCCCGAGCATGTCAACACGATCACCGTGGGACCGCCTACACATGACCAATCGGTCAAGACCAACAATGTTTGGCCGTGACAAAATCGTCACCCAAACAAGAGATGGCGCACGGCTTTGAAAGCCAAAGTGGGGTTTCAAGCCATCACGCGTCCATCTTCTCGGCACAAATGGAGGGTCACAGATTAGATTAAACAAGGGCGGTCATACCAGCATGACCACCGTGGGCCCATCTACCTCCTCATGTGTTCGGCCAAGGCATATCATGCTGTTCAATCAAAACGTGCGTCCAAACTAGCATGGCCCGCACCTCCCAAACTACGAACCGATCTCGTAGCTCAACTTCACTTAGGATGATTTGAGTGGATTAGATCACGTTTTCATGGGATATCGGGTATAGGTGTGAACACCAGCCTACCATCTACATCAAACCTGGTATGATCGACCAAGACCGACCAAGATGTGTCGTCTTGAAACGCGTGCCGGAAAGGGATGCATGATGGTTTCCAACCTTTTGCGGCATCAATTTCCGCAACAAAATCGATCTCAACCACTCCTCTTTGCCGGTCAAATTGAGTGGCCTAGATCGCACCTTCATGGGACGGTGAGACATGGACATGCACACCGGCATGCCGTCTACACACATGCCTTGGTCGGCCCTCTCCAAATCTCTTTCCATGCTTGGTTTCGACCAAAGCTAAAGAGTGATGCTTGCGCACCTCTTCAAAAACCCTAATATCCATTAACGCCGCAAATGAGTGTCTCAAAGATCATCTCATCCGTCCAACTTCACCGACTTGGTTATACAACCCAGTGGGAGTTATTTGGTTGGTGAGGCGTCATTACCCATCACTTTACCACACTATAATGCGATACACATAAAATACACACGATACTTCACAAGTATCGACTTTGCGAATAACACGGTTATTCAATTCAAGATTACATACTATCTTTCGTGGATCCACGATCCACACATTCCAGACATCAATCATGTCACAAGGCGGGGATACATACGGGGTATTGGTGCGGCGGTTTCGGCGTGCGGCGTGCAACGCGCCATCACAAACGTGTTAGGAAGTCATGGACGGTTAGAGATGAACGGGGAGAAGTGGGCAAGACTGGTCGTGTGGCACCGACGCACAACTCCACTACTCCATCACTCCACTTCCTCCACTTCCCACGAGAGAGACGTGAATAAGGCTCAATGACTTGTATAAATAGGTTCTCCGCCCTATTTCAAACAACAACACAAGTCCAGACAAAAACAGAAAACCAAGTGTTAATACAAAACGTATTCAAACACCCAGAGCTTGCTTGCATCAATCACAAGCCTGCTCACCTTTCTGTTACAAGTCATAAGCAAGCCAACACCTTCACAATCTCAACACCTTCTTCGCTTCCCTCCCTAAGATCAACCCCATCTCCTTCACTTTGTGACCGAAACAAGTCCAGAACGGCCATTTCTTGGTTTAGGCCGGACTTGCAGATTGATCTCTCGAATCTACAAGCACTCATAGCGCGAGTGCATTTGTTTAAGGTTTAAATTCATTCCTCATCCACACCCCAAATTACCAAATTCTACGGGAGTAGTTTTCACCCATAAACACCAAGATACATAAAAAAATTATGAGCGGTTATACTAAACACACATATTGGTAATCCAAAGATTTGCAACGAATAACAATACCAATAAGCCTAGCGATTTCCCTTTCGATTCACAAAACAAGTTTATGAATGTACTTCCTTTAAACGAATGTAAAAAATTGTTTCCTAGGACGAAATCTTCACCCATACCCATACATAATCACAATATCATGCATACAATTATGTCGATGTCTTATATACGAAGTTCAAAAGATAGGCGTTATACTTCGTATTATAATTCCTTAATACTACGTCTAACTAGAGTATAATCATTCACAGCTTCGCGATTATGTTTTCAATATAGCACAACTTGAAAGATACGTTAGGAATAAAACAATTCAAGTCAAAATATTACTAACCTCAAGAGGAAGGATGATGTCGTCGGGGTAGCTCTTTACTTCTTCACATTCTTCAAGTCTTCGAGTAATACTTGTATGTCTCATATCCTAATAACTTTCTAGCTAACCTATATGAAGTTGACTCTAGTAAATAATCAAACGACTCTTTAAATGAGTTTCGGTTCACTAAAAGATGACAGCCAAACTTGACATACCAACGCTTGGTGGGTTCAACCGAGCTATGCTCTAGCTAACAATCTCCCCCATTGTCAATTTTAGTGACAAAAATCTTACACCATATGGATAAATAAATTACAAGAATTCACTATACATACGCTTGATTCCAAGTTTCAACAACACAATAACCTGTATACATTCAATCCACAAATTCCGTTGTTGACATTATAATAACAAAGCTAATACTCCCCCAAAAGGTAAGATAGGTAGATTTCCAATCCGCGCGTCTTTGTTATTCCCGTTGTAGTTATGATAACCACAAGTATAAATATGATATGTTACTCCCCCTTAGTCTATGCTTTACTCTTTCGTTAGATATAACGTTTAAGCACCATTGTCCTTTCCTTAAATGATACCAAATCACTTGTTTACTCCATATATTTCTCCCCCTTTTTGTCACAAAATGACAAAGGTACGAGCAAATAAAGGACAAACCGAAAAAGGATCTTACAAATCTCAAAATACTTGCAACCTATAAGAGTTAAACATGAGGTTCCACACACCATTTTAGATAACTAATATGAAAACCGAAGCTACAAAGTAATTTTGTTTTGATATGTTTCCAACCAATTTCCCGAAGCAATTTTTCTTAATAGTTTAGCAAATTAAAAATCGACTAAGCACCTTAGTTCTTCCCGCTAAACCGATTGCACAAATACAATCGCTTGTTTGATATGACCAAAATAAAGATCGGGAATTAACTTTATTTTTTCTCATTGGAGTTCTAATTATTTGAATAATAACTTAGACCTTTCACTTTATACAAGACAAGTACTAGGTTAGTTAACTAGTATTTTTGTTAAGGCATTCGATTAGACTTGAATAACCGAATCCTCCACTTTGATAAGTCTAACTAAGATCAGAATTAACTTAGTTTCTCTTATCCGAAATCGAATTGGACTAAGCAAATGATCCCGAAAGCCTTTTTTTTAAGCCATAAACAATTCATACAAACCAAATAAATCAACTTGCATAATTATTTATCTCAACCGGAAGCAATTGAAACAAACATAGACATTAAAGCACCATGATTGCACAGAAATTTCGTTAAGCCTAAACAATTGATACCAAACAATAAAGAAAGATAACAATAGTTTTTCTCAACCGGAAACAATTGAATCACACACACACACACATCCATACACAAATAATGGAATATACATCAATTGTACCGAAATTTTGTTAAGCAAAAGCAAAATATATGCAATAAAATCAGGCTTTTCTTAAACAGGAAAATGATGAACTAACAAATTCGTTACCTCAAATTCCGCATCCTCTTCTCCCCAAAGATATGTCATTAAGCGCAAGTTCAAGTTAGAACTCTCCCCCATTCATGTTATCATCCTCTCGCAAGAACAAAAGTACAAGAACAACAACAACCTTTACCAGAGAAAGGTTGAATCGTTTTTAACTAATGCATACCAAAAGTTGAAAACCCGAAACACATATGCTTTTATGCTAAACCAAAAAAACGATTCAACATATTGTGACTTTTTCACACATGAGTTTCAATCGGAACCCCTTATGATCCTTTGATAAAGCCTACCAACATGGCCTAGAACTTAATCCCGCTAAACCAAAAAGTCACCCAGACCATAAGGGTTCACACAATATGAGATCGAATATCAAGGTTGTGAAAACCTAAATAAAACATCCCATAAACATGTACATAGCAATAATATAAAGCATTCAAGCACAGGCTATGTAATCGAAAAACTATCACAAGAAAAATTATAAGATAATAATTTTATTCATAAATAAGATAATTTTATTCAAAATAGACCTTATTGAAAGAGATAAAAAACTAATCCTTGATAGATCGTTAAGCAGTTTCTTAAAGATCATCTTCAATGTCCTCAATTTTTTCGGATCTTCATCAACATCATCTCGTGATATCTAGGATTCGCACCGCGAGTACCTTGGTTATGTTCTGAGCTAAAGCATTAACTTTTCGATTAATATTCCGAGCATACTCCCTATTATCGATTCCAAGTTTAATCGGTTTCCTTTAGTTACGGATAACGAGTTCTAGTAATGTCTTTGCATGTTTATGATGAGTTTCAATAGTGCGAGAAGGACTTGTCGGAGATTGAGAATATCAATCTTAGCATCCAACTGTTTTGGACAAGGAGATGAGTCACATCTTCTTTTTCTTTTTCTTCACAACCAGATTTCTGAAGGAATCAAGATCAATAGTTTCATTGAAGCCATTGCACTCAGCGCTTTTAGAAGTTTAGCTTGAGATCCGGTTTGAGAATACATCCTTTAGCATAAGTTCTCAAACACGTTGAGTACATATACTTGAAATATCTTTAACACATACCAAACATAGATGCCTGACCTTAAATAAATAATTACGACAAGATTTGAAAGGATTTTCGCATCTTATGTGTTATTGAATCACAACTTTCTTCGAAAAGAAATTATCTTCTAGATCAATATCAAGAGATACTTTAAATAGGAAACTTATCATGTTTACACAAGTTGTTTGCAAGACAACTTTTCTACACATGGAGACATATATGCATCTTCAGGTAGATTCTGTAAACTCTCTATGTTGAATAAGAGATTATTGACGGGATACTGATTGCCCAAATATGTGTGCTTCCTTATATCGATAGTTTGGGCATTGTAAGGATGCACATTACAACTGATTAAGCATTGGGGTGAGGATCTTCTCACCAAATACCTTTTGAGGAATTTCTTCCTTCTTATTTTTAGGGACATTATCATGTTCCCTTGTGTGGGTTTTGAATCCATCCTCTCCATTAGGAACATTGCAAGATGTTATATCCTTGATTACATTTTGTGCCCAGGATGGTATGTTCCTTGAACTTGAACCCGTGTGATCTTGATCTGCCATTAGACAAATTCTTGATGTATTTTGTTCAAGACATTCTATATGTCCTCTTAAGGTATCCATTCCTTGTTGGAAATGTTTTTCTAAACACTTGTCTAGATATACCTTCCACATGTCTCTGTAAGAAGTTCTTCAATAAGGATCTTATTCCTTATTTGTGAATGCTCTAGCGAGTGAGTAAGAATTTCACACTCTGTAGTCTGTTGATGAACTTCGTTGCACAGGGGCCAATTTTTTGTTCCAAATAATCTGCCAGATTATTTTGAACAATAAGTTCTAAGACATCATCCAGGCTGTCAATGGTTTTTCCCTTTTCTGAATAGTTTTCAACATGTTTGAAAAATCTTTCTAACATTTTGCGAAATTCGAACTTGGGTGCAAGTGAATCTAATCTCTTTTCACATTTTGAAAAAGCGATTTTTCACTTGAGATTGGTGTCGGATCCAAAACATGTTTCTTGAGTTTTCGGATTCATTCTTTTTCGATCGGAACTCGAATCTCAATCAAGTTATCGGTCATAGACTTTTCCTTGATTTACGAAAAGACTTACGAGACCAAGTTCCATTGACCTTTTCTGAAACTTTATTCTCATTATCTGGACATACATTAACTGAGTTCTTCATAAGTTTAGCTTTGGTTTTCTTATTTTGACTCATATCTTATAGGTTGGATCGCACCAAACACATATTGTTAGATCTTTTCGTGTTTGCCTGCTCTAATACCAATTGAAAAGATGAGGGTACCCAAATATACCTCAATCTAAAACTTTTCCACCTATAAGTCCTTTTTTCGAAAGTCATTGTCTATGGACTGAGTCGAGACAATACAAATAATTGGTTCACACTTCGTGTGATCGTCTATGGATACGAGATCGAGACAATACAACAACGAAGTATGATTAATTGATAATAGGTTCGGACTTAACCAAACACTATATGATTGCTATCAAGTAATTAGGAATTAACGTTTGTGTATTTTACTTCTAATTATAATAAACAATTATAATTGCGGAAATAGAAAAGTAAAATACACAACAAAATTTTGTCAACGAGGAAACCGCAAATGCGAGAAAAACCCAGGACCTTGTCCTTTTAATTGAATACTCTCAGATTAAGCCGCTATACAAAATCTAAACCAACTTCGTATAGTTGAGACCAAGCAACTAAGCCTATAGTTTACCTAGTTCATGAATGTACTTCCTTTAAACGAATGTAAACATTGTTTCCTAGGACGAAATCTTCACCCATACCCATACACATAATCACAATAGAATTCATACGATTATGTCGATGTCTTATATACGAAGTTCAAAAGATAGGCGTTATACTTCGTATTATAATTCCTTAATACTAACTTCGGTCTGGTCTGTAGTTGAACCCTAATCAATCTCACATTGATTCAAGGTACGATTCTTGCCGTTTACGTCTCTCCGATCCCAGCAGGATACTACGCACTTGATTCCCTTAGTCGATCTCACCCACAACCAAGAGTTGTTACGACCCAAAGTCGAAGACTTGATAAAAAATCATGTCTCCACACGGAAAAGTCTATTGGAATAGATAAATCTGTCTCCCCGTAAATACCTACGAGTTTTGTTCCGTCTTTTGATAAATCAAGGTGAACAGAACCAATTGCTATCTGGGACTTATATTCCGAAGAAAAAGGCTAAAAATATCAATCACCTCACAATAATCTTAATCGTATGGTAATAAACAAGAAATTGTGGAATCACAAACGATGAGACGAAGATGTTTGTGACTACTTTTTATCTTGCCTATCGGAGATTAAATCTCGAGCCAATCTTAAAGAAGATAGTACTCAAACACGATAGAAGATGCAAGATCAGATCACACAACTATAGAGAAAATGGTTGGGTCTGGCTTCACCATCCCAATGAAGTCTTTAACTCGTTAACCTACGGTGGTTTCGTGGAAAACCTAAGGTTAAAGGAGAATCGACTCTAGCTTATACAACTAGTATTACACAAAAGGTGTGAATTAGGTTTCCCGGTTGCTAGAGTTATTCTTTATATAGTTTTCAAATCAGGGTTTGAAATCCAAGTTACCTTGGTAACAAAGCATTCAATATTCACCGTCGGATGAAAACTCGATTAGATTCAAGCTAATATCTTTCAACCGTTAGATCGAACTTAGCTTGTTATACACAAATGAAATGTACCTTCATTTAGGTTTATGTAATCGTACCTAAACGTGTACACCATGTTGGCTCAACCGTAGTTAACCGAGGTTAGCTATATGAACACTCTCATATCAACCTTATTTATCTTAACCATAACTAGTTCAAATGACTCAAATGAAACTAGTTAAAGAGTTGTTCAATTGCTATATTCTCATAGAAGTATACAAGAACACAATCGAAGCAAAATCGGAGTTGATTCACTCAAATCAATTCATGAACATTATAGCCACGGTTTGCAAAGAATGCATTCCTTAATATATAAATGTATTAGTTCATGAACAAACCGATTTTAGAACTTTAGCACTCAAGTATGCAAACGTGTACGCATACTTAAGTAGCCCGATGTCGAGTTTGGGTTTGCCAAGATATGAACGTGTACGCATACCTTAGTACACTTCCAAAACCCAAAGAAATTCCCGGACCTATACCCTCTTCACGCAAGTACGCAGCATGTATGTGTGTACTTGGTACACGTAATTTCACAACTACAAGTATGCATACTTTAGCTCCGGTCATGGATCACATACATGCAAGAATGCGCACTATGTTTATAATCCAATAGTTCTAAATTCTTATTTCAATCATTGAAACTTTCTCAGAGGATGACAATAGCCGTTTTCATACACTATTAGCATCAAAGCAATTTTCAAGTTATTGAAATAATCATAACGAAACATTCTAAGTCTACACCAAATGATTGTATCACACAAACCATGTAAGATGTTACTCAATTGATTTTCACATGATCGTCTTTTGACTTTCGTCAAGAATATAAGATGAACTTGGTTGAAGCGAATATGTAAGCAAGTTAATCTCAGCTCGAAATCTCAAATGTGTATAATCGACAACTATATAGTAATACGACTTTTGTCTCAATATAGGAGATAGAGTAGATATGTCTTTCCAAGTGATAGATGAGTTTTAGTCTCCACATACCTTTTGTTGATGAAGTTCCACAAGATCTCCTTAGTAGTTCTTCTTCGTCTTCAATTGATGAACGCCGTGAAGTCTAATGCTCAACTACACAATTTATCCTAGTCCGAGACATTACTATAAGTAGACTAGAAATCAAGACTTATAGTTTTGATCACTAACATTGACAAACAAGCTTGAGATATCAACGCTTATGTAGTTCGACTTGCAAAGTGCTGCTCTAACAATCTCCCCTTTGTCAATTTTAGTACTTAAAACTATCAATACATATGGATTACAAAATAAATAAACTTTGTAGCTTCTCATCCAAATGCTTGATCTCCTTGGTTCTTTAACATTACTCGAAATCTTCGTCACTTTCATGTACTCCAATGATTCCAAATGTGTTCAACTCATCATCATAGTTGTTGAAGATCCAGTAAAAATAACAATGAGAAAAACAAGTTATCTCAATCATTATTATACGAAAGTGTCATAGTATCATTATACAACATCAAAGTCTAATTGTATCACAACTTTGACAACAATACTATGGTCATATGTATCACTCCCTCTTAGTCAATACTTCATCTCACAATGAAAACCACTCCCCCTTACATAATGATCCGTAAACCATATGTATTTGTAGTGTGAACTTGTTTGGGGTAAAACCGATTCTATTGGGAATGGTAAATTTGGGTGTGTAAGCGTCAGAAACGAATCTAAACCCTAAACAAATGCCTTTGCACGGGAGTACTTTAGATTCGAAAGATCAATCAGCACAATCTGGCCTAAACCAAGAAATGGCCGTTCCATTCTTCGCTTTCTTGGTCACAAAGTGAAGGAGAATGGTTGATCTTAGAGGAAGCGAAGAAGGTGTTGAGATCAAAATATTGGATTTTGAAGGTGTGGCTATTTTATGACTTGTATCGTAATTTGAACCGAACTGCGAGAATGTAAGCTATCAGTTCTTTTGTGTTTTTCTGAATACTTGTGTTGATCACACTTGTGTCCTGGTCGAAATAGATTGAAAACCTATTTATACAAGTCATTGAGCACCCTTGATCTCGTAGGAAGTGGAAACAGTTAAGTAGTGGAGAAGTGGGGTTGTGTAGAAGAGGTTTACCATCACGTTCCCATTGTGAGAGGAAACTGGTCAGCCTTACACCCACTATTCTCTTACTGCTATCTAACCGTCCGCTCTTTCCTGACACTTTCTTATAATGGGCGCATTGCACGCCGCATGTAAACCGCTAGACCAATACCCTGATAAGTTGATAAGTGCATATTTCACATATATTTAGTGTCAATTCCATGCTAGTATTTGTTGGTTTTCGTGCAAATTATTGTATATTACGCTTGTTTTCTCTTATTTGTGTTTTGTTAGGTAAATCATCCAAAAGAAGTGAATTTGTACTTAATTGTGCAAGGAAAGAAGCTAGCTATAAGTGGAGAAAGGCCAAATACCAATTGGAACTCGTTCAAATACAAGATTTCTACTTTTCATTGTGTAGAGGACGAGAAGATGAAGACAATGGCTTAAAAGAACGGAGTCATTCGAGTTCGTATGAAGAAGTTATGAGCAAAACAAGAATTTAGAAGACTAAAAGGGTAAAATGGTCATTTTCCATGGGAAGTGCTATTGGTATCCCAATGGGATGATAAGGGACACCTTCTGTTAAGGGGTAGTCAAGTTCAAGGGAAGTGCTAAAGGGAGTCCGAGTCTTTTACAAAGGGGAAGCCAGAATTCAAACATTACGAAAGGCACCTTCCTTATTACTAAGGGCACTTCGTCTTCACTGTTCTTAAACAGAACACAGGAATGGCAGACGGAACTCGATGATCATGATGATCACGATGGCGATGGATTTGATCAATAGTGATATTCAAATTTGAATACATCATTTGGGTTGGGAGAATGATATGAATCTTGGGTGATCTGATTTCAAATCGAGGGCCTCGGCGAGTTGGGGAGATGATGATCTTGATGATCATGATGATCAAGATGTGACGATTTTGAGTGATTCTCAATTGAACATTTTCAATGGGGTGTAGTAGCAGTTAGAAAACTTGGGTTGGCTGGTGATTGATCGTTTAGTGGTCCGTTGGGTTACCGCCATTGATTTCGGTGATGGGTAGATGATGAAGATTGGCGATCTGGGACATCGGGAGCTTGGGAAGAGCAAGAAAAGACGGGCTGTATTTTATGGCGGTAGAAGGTTAAGCGAGGCTCTCGTGTGATGAGATGAATGAGGAGTTGCTGCCATTGGCAGTGATTAGAAGCTAAAGATGATCGTGAAGAACATATGGCAATGGTGATGACGATGGAGCAATGACAATACAGGTAGATGATCTTTGGTGGTTGGCGAGAATGAAGGCAATCGAGCTTGGTATTGCTTCCATGGATAACGATAATGGAGCTCGAGTTATTGTTGATGCTCGACCGGACGATGGCCGATTGAAAAAGATGACGTCATCCTAGAAGTCCAAAAGCCGTCGATGGTTCTCGAGAAGAGAGAATTGGTGACACGTGATTGGAGGAGAAGAAGTGTGTAGGCCCTACACCATTGTACTTGCGAAGAAAAAAAGAAGAGAAAACACGCTCTTGTCCAAGCTCGACGCGTAGAGAGTAAAGTGGTGATTGGTGTGTTGCGGATCACCAAAGTGGGATGGGTCCCGACGGCAGATGAAGTACAAGGATTCATCGAGGATCGAACGGCGGAAACCATATGCACGCTACTAGAGTGTACCGCGCTGCACCCAATTATCAGTGGGATAACTATCACCGACTTTTGTTGTCTATCATGTACGAGTTTTGTGGATCGACTAGGGTATTTGATGCCTATAAATAGCTACCTAAACCCAAAAGAAAAATATATCTTCTTCTTTTATTATTTCTTTGTAACTAGAGACAGAAACAGAGAGAGAAATAAAGTTTTGCTCTCTGGCTTTTCTTATGAGTTTTTATCTTTAATTCTATTTTTACTAGTTTGTCACCCGTGCTACGCACGGGTCCATTTTTTGCGTATGAAATATATGATCATGTTTTGGAAATAATTTCACTACGAATAACATTCTTGTCAATAAGATTGTGATTCTAAAGATTAACACAATAGAAAAAAGAATTTAAATGGTAAGGTATTCCAACATCTTCAACTACAACACTACAACACTTATAATGTTTATAAATTCTTAAGGACTAAAAGATATGTTGCTCCAATTCTTCTCTAAATTTTGGTATTCTTCAATTTTATTTAAGCCTAAGTTTTTTGTTTTTCCATATATATATATATATTTTTGTCCGTCAGTTTTTACTAAATCATTGTGTGCCTTTCCTTCGCGTGAGGCGTCATCAAAATTGCAATACATCTAATCCCCTTAAATATCTCACGAGCAACTTAATTTTTATAGATTCCTCTATTTTGATTAGAGCAGGGACAGGCCTAGCAAAGGCTAAAGAGGCTATAAATGGTCCCTTTATTTGGTAGGAATTTATTTTAGTAGATTTTTATTGTTAGCTCAGTAGATAAATAGGTAACATCCAATCAATACGAAAAGTTAGCCCAGTAGCAAGTAACAAAAGATGAGTTTCTACATTCTATCATCTTCGAGCTATCAAAGCATGGCATACACTTGAACTTATGTATGAGGTTTTTAGACGATTTGATTTGGTTGGTTCTTTAACCCTTTGTATTTAAAAGAATTAAAAGGATTTTCCAACCAATCCGGTTATTAAATTGATCAACATCTTAACCATATTTTTTACTACTTAAAAATCGGAAACCTTCGGCTGCCATAACGTGTATGTATAAATAGCCCTATTCTGGATAAGTTCTGAGTCCGTCTCTGGTCTAAAATAGATGTCCAAGTCGGATATTTTTCTGGTCCTTTGAAGGACCTTATTTTGGATTTTCTTTTCTCCACATAAACCTAAAAAAAGTTTACATGAAAATTGATTAAATTAAATATAACATAAATTAGAATTAGATAAAGGTAAAGGTAAATCCAGAATTGCACATATATGGCGCGTACGTGAATTCCCATGGATTACAGTATCATGCGTAATTTAAACCCGTGTTAATGTCCGTTTTTAAAAAAAAAATGTTGATGTCATACAATCATTGTATATGTATTCGTGAATTCCTATAGAAACAAAACTTGAAAGGGATTATTGGATTTCACACTTAATTTATAAACACGGACATATACCAATCAGAGCTTTATTATAATGTGCATTTTTGGTAAGAACCCATTTGGATGAGCTTTACAACGCAATAACACGTCATGGACTCATGGATGCAGATTTCGAGATTAGAATGGTTACACCAAGCTCGATACTATTATGGCCTTAATCAAATATCTGCAGAAGTTCCTAGGGTGGTAGAGACTACGGAGAAAGCATTGTAACGTTTGTTCTTTAAAGCCCATAACTTGGAACAATTTTTGCAACTAAGGGGAAAAAAAACATAACCATTAACCTAGCCTTCCAGTGTACAAATGATATAACCATGTTAATACATTTAAACATAATCGACTAATGACAAAATAAATAGTTAAGTCGAGCTTTAAAAGCGACCCCAAAAAAAGAAGTCGAAAAACAAAAAATTACAAATAACCAGTAAACCCTACGTAAACAAAAGAAAAGTCGAGGAAACAAATACAAAAACTTTAGGTGTATCATTGAAATGCACAAAAAAATGAGAAATGAGACAAAAAAAATGAATTCTGGATTCTGCTCACACATTTTATATAGAAAGCTGCAAAAGGAACTCTCAAAACGTTATTTTGACTTATCCAAGCTGATTTCTAAAGAGAAAAGCAACAATTTCATCGGCTGCACTACTTTAATACCTACAGAATACAATTCTTACCCATAAAAAAATATACAAATCATGAAATATACCTCAAATTAGTACTTATGATCATCGAGTATTTTGATTTAGTGTCAATATAATGAGAAGAGGTACACCAACATCTCTTGTGATCGATTACATAAATAAACAATAATAAGAGTTGTAAAATTACGTCTTGATGCATCGATAAGACGTGCGATTAGAAAACAATCCACATCTTGATGCATCTATAAGACTCCGAGGATCAAAAAACAAACATGGTGTTTTATCTTGAAACAATATTTGCAAGAGTAATTAATAGTTTATACCTTAATATTGTTTGACATATCACCGGTGGCAAAAAACGTTTATCACGGGATCATGATCGAGGTACCTGCAAACCAAAAAGCCAAATTAGATTAGACAAAAAAATCCACGAAGAGTAGCATCGTGGATAATAGGGTTAGATTTTGCGTCAAATGGTTTATATATAGGGACACCGTATCCAGATATTCCAAAAAATAAAGTCAGATAGAATATGTTTCGATATCTAATAATATCGAAAGTTTTATATGTTTGGACATACATTTTATTTGTTGCAACATTTTCGTCCAAAAAAAAATAATGAAATTGTGTGTCTTTCTCACGCGAGTTTTTTCTATATAAAATTAATTAATAGTATCACGGAGAATAAGAAAAATAAATTTTATTTATAACTTTACATTTTTGGTTAACCAATTTATTTTTCGTTTTATATTTTTCAAGAAATAATATATTGCATATCAAAAGATCACTAACTTAGAAATCGGCCATAATTCATTTATTTATTTTCCATTTTAGACTATTTTATTTGTAATTATTGTATCAACAAAATTTAAGACAATAATATGATTTTTTTTTTATTGCCTAAGAGCAACCACAGTCATGAGGGGGACTAAAGACCAAATGTCATACTAAAAGCTAAAAAAAATTGGCTTTTTTTGAGGTGAACCGCAATGGCAAACGACTAAAATTTAGTTTGGCGGACCTTATAACAACGCTTGAAACTGGACGCACATATTATGAGTGCTTGACGGTGAGGCGTATGTATTGTATCCGTGTGAATGAGACACAGGTATTGTGTCCGCTTAATGTGAGGCGTATTTATTACCCACGCCAGATGCGACACGGAGATAGAAAGCACGCCTATTGAGGGGCGAACTTCATGTAGTGGGGTGTGATTTACACCAGGCGAACTTTAAAACATCGCCCCACACCAGGCGAACTTTAAAACATCGCCCCATACCAGGCGAACATTATATTAGCGCCTCACAATGAATTGTATATATTTTCTCTTTTAATTTTATAAGTGCGCCTCATTCAAACGCTTATTTTATTTCCGCTCAACTCTCGTACGTTAATTATATTCATGCCCAAAGTGAAACGGTCACTATACTCTCGCCTAAACACACACGCTCTCAATACTTACGCCCCACTATATGTTGATTTAGTCTGGGTTGACGACTACATTTAGTCTCAAACCCTAGTTTTCCAGACTAAATATACCTATGATCCGTCCCACTGCGCTACGGTTTCGGACCAAATTTGGGTATAGTCCCCAAATTTAGTCGTGATTGTGGTTGCTCTTAGGGGGGGCTATTTTTTTTTTCATGAACTATCAATTTCATTCATCGCAAAGCCATAAAAAAAATGCAGTAAAATACAAGGCAATCTCACGGTTCAGAAAGCCCTAGCCCCTATGCAAACTGAATTTTTGGGACTTCTATGACCATATATTTATTAGAAAAAATAAAAGGTGTTAATATAATTATCCTTATTTTTTTGGCTTCAAGCAAAGCTATATTGTCAAGCTGCGTTAGCGCCAAAGGCCGCCGATTTTCCCCAAAAATGATGGAGAAACTTATCGAATTGACATTTCACATGGATGGCTTAAAATAAGATGTTGTTACATATTTTAGGGCTAGCTCATTGTTCAAAAACCAAACTTAATACGAATTTAAATCGATGGGGCGTGCATGTACTAAAAGTAGTAATTACATCCTGCGCAAACATGTTTGTCTTGGTCTTCTATAATCTCTTTGAGTTTTGTTCTGCTCTTAAGTGAAGCTTGCTCTTAAGTGAAGCTTCAGTTCATTTTGCTCCTGTATTGATTTTGTTAATTCCTTTCTATAATATTCTTTTAGAACTTGCGTGCATAATCTATATCCATTTCCACTTTCTCATTCCATTACAGTTTTGCAATTTGTTTTGTCTCCCTGTTAGCATTTATCAATCCTTAATTACTCCCTTCTGGTTTTGAATCTTCGTTCAAGTGACATTATGAAACTTCTCTCTTGGAATGTCTAAGGTATTGTCACTCCAATTACCCGGACCATTTTAACCATCTCAATCTTTTTTACAAGCCAGACATAGTTTTCCTTGCAGAGACAAAAGCTCCGTTGTCTCGAATGGAATTTTTTTTACAAAAATCCCACTTTGCGGATTGCTTCATTGTTCCTTCTGTGGAATTGTAAAAGGGTTAGCGATAGCGTGGCACAACAACATAGAAATGAACCTTCTATCTTCAAACCTCAATGTCTGCCATTTCGAAACAAAAATCAGAATAGTTGAGGTGCTAATCACTTGTGTTTATGGTGCAGTTGACCCAGAAGCTAAATTTGAACAGTGATCATATATTGCTAACATTTCTCAATAGGTCAACAAACCTTGGCTCCTAATAGGAGATCTAAATGTTATCCTGGATCCAGATGAGAAACAAGGTGGAAATAAAACTAGCTCAAGTAGCAAATCTTTCATAATTCGAACAATAGATTCCATGAGACTTCAAGATGCGGGTTATGAAGGAGCGCCTTTCACATGGTCCAATAATAGAGGGGGAGTTGCCAACATATGTGAAAGAATAGACAGAACTTTGACATCATTTCAATGGTCATAGAAATTTCCCGACACAAAGGTGAGTCACCTTCCTAGAGTTGGTTCAGATCATACACCTCTCCTTTTTGATTCAAATCCAGAAAAACAAAAAATCCAAAAACCATTTAGATGCATTAGAACCTGGATTTCTCATCCATCACTAGCATCAATGGTTGCGAACTCTTGGAATTTCCACTCCAACATTACACATGACACAAACATCTATTCGAAGCTTCAACTATTATCCTCGGATTTATCTCAATGGAACTCTGATGTGTTTGGAAACATTCACAAAAATATAAAATCGTTAAATAATAGGATTGAAAGCCTACATGGAGCTAGAAATTTCTCCGAAAATTTAGAAAAAATAAGAAATCTCCAAGCTGAGCTAGGGAAAATGGTACAAAATCAAAAATGATTACTATCACCAATTATCAAGAGATAAATTTTTTAAAGAATACGACCAGAACACGGAATATTTCCATGCTACAGCTACAAATAGGAAAAGAATCAACACTATAAACTCTCTTAGAGAACCATCGGGCCTGTGGATTTCAGATAGAGACCAAATCAATACCCTCTTAATCAACCACTTCACTCAAATAGGCTCCTCACATAACAACAACTTGGTAGAAGATTTGTCAAGCTTTATTGAACCTTGCGTCTCTAATGAGGAAAATTCTTCCCTAATAATTATCCCATCAAAAGAAGAAATTTTGCAGACAATTTCCAACATGAACCAGTGGGGAGCGCCAGGTCCAGACGGGTTTCAACCAGGCTTCTTCAGAGCTAATTGGGATATAATGAGTCCGGATATAATTCATGCAATTCAAGATTTTTTTAAAACATGAAACCTTAATCCGGAATTGAACCATTCCTTAATAACTCTGATACCTAAAATATCCACTCCACAAACCCCATCAGATTTCAGACCCATCAGCCTGAGTAATACAATATACAAGATCATTTCTAAGATTCTAGCGAACCGCCTAAAGCCAATCCTAAACAAGATAATTTCCTCAAATCAATCTGCCTTTCTTCCAGGGAGACAAATCACGGACAACATTATCATCGCTCATGAGCTTATTCATTTAATGAAAAACTCAAAAGCCACAAAAGGATACTTCTCCTTAAAGTTAGATCTCTCTAAAGCTTTCGACAGAGTGGAGTGGAACTTCATCAGATCAGTTCTATCAGCACTAGGTTTTGGTGACACATGGGTAAAGCTAATAATGCAATGCATCTCAACCACCTCCTTTTCTATCCTCCTAAATGGTTCCTCGGGTCCGAAATTCACCACTTCCAGAGGTCTAAGACAGGGTGACCCACTTTCTCCATACTTATTTTTAATATGCATGCAGATTCTTTCTAGACTCCTAGAAAAAGCAGTTTTTGAAAAGAAAATTTCGGGCCTTAAAATTAATAAAGATGCCCCGAACATCTCTCATCTTTTTTCGCAGATGACTGCTTTTTATTCACAAAAGCTAATCTAGGTGAGGCAAAAAATTTATTAGACATCTTATCAAGATTTGGGGAGATAACGGGACATATGGTCAACCTACAAAAATCTGGTATCTACTTCAGTCCTAGAATTCATCCTAAACATGGGAAAATCATTGCGAGAATTCTAAAAGTTCCTTTAATGACAAAAAATGATAGATATCTGGGAACTCCTCTCTTCTTCGATAAAAATAGAAAAGAAAATTTTGAACCTCTGTTACAAAAATACTATGCAACTCTTCAAGGCTGGAAATCTAAATTGATATCTCAAGCCGGCAGAACAGTTCTAATAAAATCCATCCTTCAAGGTTATCCAACTTACCAAATGCAAGTGCTAGCACTTCCTAAAGAAACGCTAGATCAGATGGACAAAATCCAAAGAGATTTCTGGTGGAAAAAAGATAAGCCCAAAAGCAAAGGAGGATATATTAGGGCTTGGACCAGGATCTGCACGCCTATATCACAAGAAGGTCTTGGAATCAAGAATCCACACAAGTTTAACATAGCTCTCCTTACTAAACATGCTAGCCGCCTAATATCATAGCAAGATCAACTTTGGGCTCAACTTCTCAAAGCTAAATATTTCCCAAACTCTCATCCTCTAGATCTTCCAAATTATCTTGGATTTGGACTAGTATAAAAACAGGTTTGGATCTCATTAAAGGAAATTTTATCTGGCAAGTAAAAAATGGAGCTTCCACAAAAATTTGGGAAGACAAATGGATTCCTAGCACAGATATCATTCAAAAGCTCATTAATAGTCAAGAGCCGGTACCGCAGAGGGTAAATGAGTTGATCACTCCCGAGAATACATGGGATCAAGAAAAACTCAATACTTATTTTGATCCAGAAATAAAAGCGAAAATCCTAGCTATTACTCCAAAAAGACAAGAACAAGACAAACTCAGGTGGCAACATCATCCTTCAGGAACCTTTTCGGCAAAAAATGTTTATAACTTTCTCATAAACCAAGATCAAGAGAGTAATTCATTAACCTCCTTTCCCTGGAAAAAAATATGGAAAATCCAAGTAATCCCAAGAATAAAATTATTCGTCTGGAAATTAGCTCAAAAAGCACTTCCAACTAACTCAAGACTTGGGGCGCATAATTTAGACATAAACACATAGTGTCCAATGTGTGATTCCCAAGAGCAAGAATCAGAACAACATCTCTTTCGCTTTTGCCCCTTTGCAAGAGCAATTTGGTTTGGTCTTTCTCTAGAAACGGTGAACGCTAGATTTACTTCGGATTCCATAAAAAATTGGATAAAAGAGTGGATCACAGACCAAGATTTTAATCAAGTATCGGATAAAATAGCTACTATATCCTGGTTCATTTGGAAGCACGGATGTTCGGTAGTTTTTGAGAAAATAAACCCGAACCCGATTCACCTTATGGAGCAAATCAAGAAATTTCTAAACCAGAATAAGCAGGCAAGGGTCCAAAATTTTATGAAGATAGAAAGAAGAAATCACCCCAAAGAGAAATGGTCTAAACTATCTTCGGATTGGATAATATTTATTGATGCGGATTTCAAAAAAGAGGATTCGACCATGGGATATGCTTTTTTACTTTATTCTGTAGACATCGAAACAATTATGTATATTGAAGCTGGTTCGGAGTGGGCCTCCTCAGCCTTTCATGCAGAATCAAAAGCTTTACTAAAGGCATCTTCATGGTTAAGTAAGAATATATTATCCACTGTCTCAATAGTAACGGACTGCAAAACTTTAGCGGAGACGATCAACAAGTCTTGCAAAGACTCTCCTTGGATTGCGGATAACACCGTAAAAGAAGTAATCTCAACTCTGAAGAAACTTCCTCAAGCCCAGGTTAAGTATATAAACAGGAAATATAACTCTGCAGCGGACCACAGCTCGAGTAAAGCATCTTCGGCACATGTTCTCCCATATTCAGCACAGGGTTCTAAAATCTAGTGTTATTTCCAATGTATTTGATAAAAATAAGATTTTAAACATGCTGTACTATATTTCTTGAATAATATAATTCTTGTTTACATCAATAAAAAGAGTAACGTGTCCCGACTTTCCTCCCCCATTCTCTTTTTCATTGGCAGTAACATTACATAGACAATCCTTAAACCATTATGTGTCATTGGATCTTCTTCAAGATTACATCTTGTTGGCTTGCTTTTTAATGACTAATGGGCTAATGCAAAATACAACCTGGGCTTTTCTATTTTTCTGGATCAATTACAAGGGACCAATAAAGCTTTTACTGGGGTTTGGGGGCTATAGCCAGGGTAAGCCACCCCCTCCCTCCGTCACCGCTTTTGAGACATACCTAATGGTGCCAAAATAGGATTATTAGGTTGTGAAACCCAACTTTGAACCTCTCCTACAGCGATATTATGCTACTCTTCAAGGTTGGAGATCTAAACTCTTGTCTCAAGCGGGTAGGACTGTATTGATAAAATCTATCCTTCAATCTTATCCAACCTATCAAATGCAAGTTCTGGCTCTGCCAAAAGAAACCCTTGATCGACTCGACAGAATTCAGAGAAACTTCTGGTGGAAAAAAGATGGACAAAAAAGAAAATGAGGATGTATAAAAGCTTGGAAGGGTATTTGCAAGCCCATTTCCCAAGGTGGGCTAGGAATAATAAAAAACCCTCATCATTTCAACTTAGCTCTCCTCAATAAACTGGCAAGTAGACTGGTTACCGAACACGACCAATTATGGGTCAAGCTGTTAAAAGAAAAATATTTCCCAAACTCGCAACCTCTAGAAAAATCCAGAACTTCGAATTTGTCTTGGATTTGGACCAGTGTACAAAAAGGTTTAGAGCTAATAAAAAAACCACGTTTGGGAAGTCAAAAATGGAGCTTCGGTGAAAATTTGGGAAGACGGATGGGTTCCGAACACAGATATAATCCAAATAGTCCCAAGCGCGCAAGAGCAGGCACCAACAAGAGTTCAAGAGTTAATAACGGACCAAAATAAGTCGGATCAGGAAAAGCTAAATCAATTGTTTTTCCCAGAAGATAGGATTAAAATTCAAGCTCTAAATCCAAGGAATCAAGAACAAGACACCATCTGATGGCGCCATCATCACTCGGGTAAATTCTCGGCAAAAAATGTTTATAACTTTCTAGCCAATCAGGATCAATACATTAATAACTGCCGATATTTCCCATGGAATAAGATTTGGAAAATACAGGCTATTCCTAAAATAAGACTTTTCATCTGGAAATTGTCTCAAAAAGTGCTACCAACATCCGCTAGACTAGGAGCACATAACAAGGACATTGACCCGATTTGCAGGTTATGCAATAATCATGCGCAGGAAACAGAATCCCATCTTTTCTGTGAGTGCCCATTTTCCAGAGCAGTCTGGTTTGGACTATCCCTAAATAATATCCTCTCCAATTTTACTCCCAATTCATTTATTTCCTGGGTTAAATGGTGGATATCGGAGGCTAATCTGAAACAATTTCAAGTAAAAATTTCCACCATTCTTTGGTTCCTCTGGAAATACAGATGCTCGGTAGTTTTTGAGAAAATTAACCCAGACCCAATCAACCTAATAGGGCAAATCAATAATTTCCTTCAATCTTCCCCGACAAATAGCATCCAAAGTAAAGAAAATACTCAACATAAAATTTCTACCAACATCTCTTGGTCCAATCTAAATTCGGATTGGATAATCTTCATTGATGCTTCTTTCAAGAAAGAGGATTTGTCGATGGGATATGCTTTCATTCTATATTCAGTTGACGATAAAACCTTCATGCACCTATCTGCGGGATCGGAGTGGGCGACATCAGCATTCCATGCAGAAGCAAAATCATTATTAAAAGCGGTCACGTGGTTAAAGGAAAACATATTATCCAGCGTCTTCATAGTTACTGATTGTAAAGCTTTGGCGGACAACTTAAATAAGGTAAGCATGGACGTTTCGTGGCCAGCAGAGAATACCTTGCAAGAAATTAGGAAAATATTGGGCGACCTTCCTCAAGCAGAAGTGAAATATATCAAGAGGAAGAATAACTCAGCAGCGGACTATATTGCGAAGGAGGCAAGGATTAAAAAGCTTCAACACATGTCAGATAACATGCATCAAAAAGTTCTTACAACTAGCATAGATTCCAATACTTTCGATAAAAATGATATTGTAAATCTCATGTACTATATTTGCTAGTTAATAAATTTTCTTTTTCCATCAAAAAAAATAAAATAAAAAAGGTTGTGAAACCAATCACCGATTTATCCACCCTATTTTAACAATGACAATTATACCCTTACTTAATTAGTTATAATAATAATAATTAGATGTTAATGATAATGATAATGATTAACCAGTAATGTTAACAACCGATTAAAGTTAAGTTATTAGTGGCAAATTAGTAGAGTAATCAGATTCATTTGAAAGAGTCAGGATTTTTGAGAGGAAGAAGAATAAGTAAAAGAAAACTTGGTTTTTGAGATTTAGTGATTAATTAGAAGTGATCAAAATGTGTGCTTCAAACGAAATTCACAGGTATACCTGCAATCTCCATTTTTTAGGTTGAATTCTTAAAAATATTAAATATTTACGAACTAATTCGAATGTTCAGTATTGAGTTCGTTTATAGAATTACTAGCTGAATTTTGTAGGGAAGAACCGTTCGACCGATATTTATATAGGCGAACCTAAGTGTATTAAAAAATATTTAACGTTCGGCTTATTCGAACTGCAATTGTTGTTGGCCGAACTTGTACTTTGTAGTTTGTCTTACAGAGTCATGCTCGGATTACTACAAGATGCAGCCGATCCTGGTAGTGTAAAAACACAAGTTATAGGTTCGGTTATACAACTGTATTTCCAATATGAGCCGAACCTTACAAGCTAAAGGTTCGACTTGCGGCTTAGTTATCGTGTCAGATGAACCTTTCCTTGGTTGAACATTTTATAGGACCTAGTCGAACCCTCGTATCAACTCGCCTTTGCTTAATTAATTTTTCATTGTTATATTCTCTGTTTAAACTAATTTTTTGGCTTTTCGGTTTAATTAAATCAAAAAATAACTTTTGAAATGGTGTACAAACATACTCGAAGGGGATTTTAATCATCAGGTTCGAAACTAAGGTAGATTTTTCTTCACACCATAACTTCTTAAGTAAGGAGAGTAAATTAGGACAAATGGTGTAATTTTTTTAGTCAGGTATATCACAAGTTAGATTCGGATGTTATGAATTATATCCGGATGAGTTGAGATAGAAAAGACAAAGAACCTTTTATTTCCATTCCCATTGGAAGTCATTATTGACATATTACATAACTGGCTATATGTTCCATTGCACAAATGATTCATTACAATCAATTGAATAAATATAAAAAAACATTGTTATGATATGCAACCATTGGCACGTTCATTTTGCGCAATTTTTTTCAAATTGTACTTGTTGTGGTAGGAGTTGCTGCTACAAAAATAAAGAAAACTATTCGGATTACAAGAGAAACATGAATCAAAATAGCTGCAAACGAGTACCAAAAGTTCCTTGGTGTTATGAGACGTTTCAAACTTATCCAATTCTCAAATTCTTCGGAAAACACACAATCCCAAGTTACTATTAACGACTTCACATTTCCAAGTTGTGGAAGCCGTTATTGCAAGAGTCAGGTAATTTATTGATTTTCGTGCCAAAGAAATCAAGGTATCTTAATTCATCTAAAGTTCCCAATTCATTCGGCAATTTTTCAAGTGGACGACAATTTTTGAGATTCAACCAGGTCAAATTAACGAGATCACAGATGGAGACTGGTGTTGGAACATTTGGGTACCAGAGGATGAAATCAAAGAACAAAAAAAATGGTGTATCACTGACTTTAAGGCCTTGAGATTCTTTTCAGCAATTATTTCGACCATTCCCAAGAAATTGGTGAGTACAATTGGTCAATGAGATATTGCTTTCAGCATACAACAAAGCGCTAACAACTTGTTGGATCCAAGAGTTGTACTCCCTTTATCCAACCAAGAACATACAATATGAGTTCTGATGATGCTTAAAGAGAAGAGAAAAAACAAAGATTTTTAATATGTTGAATTGGGAGAAAACCTTCGTTATTTATAGGGATTTCATATCTTTTGGAGATGCCTCTTCATCTCCGACATACGCTTTCAAAAGTCATCCATTAATGGGAAGAGACGCGTCTGTATAAAATTTTGGAAAACCAATTAGGTTTTGAATGTCAAATCCAAAAAAAAATTCTGCGCGACGCTGTCGGTGGGGATGCCTCCCCCGGACCCACCCCCCACCCACCCAAAAAAAAAATATATAAAAAATATATTGAAAATATCCAACAACTGCCAAATCTTTTATATCCGTACACGTCGACACATCAAGACACCGTATATTTTTTAGGTCACCAATATTTCCCGGAGGGACACTAAAGATAAGGTCACCTTCAAGATCCATAATTTCGGAATAAGCATCAATCTGTGATGGTATTAATTTTAAGCACTTTTAAATTGCGCGTAAAATTTGATAGACATTAGTGGCATTACCTTAATTAAGATAAAAGTTGTAAAAATTAGTAATTTATTCAATTTTCATTCTGTATTTAACTATCACCTTAATTTTTATTTTAATAACTCTATTCAGCTCACTAGTCAATCCACCGTCAGACCCATCGCTGATGTGGCACTGGCGTGGGTTGACTTTTCTGTTTTTTTAGGTTTCATCTTCCTTGCGACGTGTTTTTCAATTTTATTTCCTCGTTCATCGTTTTAGTCTAACATTAGGCTAAAATTAATGTTCAAGAAATCTTCAATTTATCATATAAAACCTCAAATTATATTAAATCCATGGAACATCAAAACTGATATTGTAATTCAAATCAGAATGATCAACATTGAAATAACAACCCCTCTTGTGCTCTCTTCTAGAATCCAGTTACACTAGATGCAAGTGCGAGATACTTGATTAAGCCTACATGTACACAAAATCTGTTTACAGGGTATTGTAGGGTGCACAATGTTTTACCTTCATGGATCTGTAATTAAGATAAAGCCTTGTTGGTGTACCTAAAAAAAACAGGTTATATAACGTTACCAGGTAGATGATAATAACAACCTTGTACCCATTACAAAAGAGACAATCAAATCAACAGAGAGATCAATGAAGGTACTTGAAATGATGTGTTGTTGTATGATATCTTGATTTAACGGTATCAGATTTAGATCTATAAGCTATTGTGAACTTCTTTTTCAGCCTGAAATTGAATGAAACGAAGAATGAGAATGCAAAAATTGGAGAAAAAAAAAATAGGGTTAAATAAGAATACAAAAATGAGACTAGGGTTTACTTTGATGCTGCATTGATTTTTTCAAGTATTAAACTTTGGGTGTTCCTTGGATATGATATTGTTTGAAATTTTATATGATAGATTGAAGATTCTTGAACATCTTTTTCAGCTTGATGTTAGACTAAAACGATGAACGAGAAAAGAAAACTCAAAAACACGTCATAAGAAAGATAAAACCTAAGAATACAAACAAGTCAACCCACCTCAGCGCCACAACTGTGGTGGGTTTGACGGTGGGATTGACCGGTGGGCTGAATAAAACTATTATTTTTATTTTCACTATTTATTAGAATGGCCACATGACTAGCCCCTATCGGGCATGAGGTTTTAGGTAAGGAAGCCAGCTCTTAATTTTTCATCATAGTTTTTGATTTTGATGGTAGATATCTTGTATGTACCAAAAATAACGTTTGCAATTTTTTAAATTTCCAGATTGAGAACCTGGCTAGTTTGAGTCCTACCTCAATTATTTGAGACCTCCCGTTTTCATATGGGGTGTTTAATTTGGGGGGAAAAATACCAAACTACCCCATAATTAGCCTTAATGTCTTAGAGAAATTGGGTCAATTGCCCAAATATTTTTAAAACATGGTTCTAATGGACGAGTAAAAATTAGTATGGGTGAAATGGACACCAAAAAAATAGCAAGAATGAATCTGGATTCATCCAGGCTTAAACTTAAAAAATAGTGGGTGAAATTGGATGCATCCTGATGTAAATTAAAAATAAGAAAAAATATTTGAAAATGGGTAGGATGAAACTGTTTACATCCTGGCTATTTTTACATTCTCGTCCATTTAAACAGTATCAAATTTTACATGTCTTTTTCACCCAAAAATTGTCTTTATTGGGTTAATTGACCAATTTTGTATAATTATTATTTATTCGTATAAATAATAAAGGGTTATTTAGACTTTAGTACCCAAATTTGTGACGAAAGTTGTGTTTGGGTCCCAGAAAGTTCAGTATTAGAGTTTGGTACCAAGGACCACAATTCACCGTGTTGACTCTTACAACATAAGGTTAAATGTGGAAATGACCAACTTAACATTAGGTTTTGAATTATATACTAACCCAGCCATCGTACTATCCTTAACCGGTGTTTTTCTTCTTTAAGGGTTTTTCACAAATACAAAAAGGTCATTTGTTGAAGTATTTGTTTTTTCACTTTGTTGTTGGATATGCAGTAATGCGTTGGAAAAATGTTTGTTGTTAAATTTAAATTTCTAGACAAACGACAAAGAAAGGTGTGTGTACCTAATAATTTCCATTGAAATTCACTGAACATGGGTCCAGTTGATGAAAACCATGGTATCCTAAATATGCAGAAACTCATCATACTTATCACGAAATCAACACTTGACGAGTTATTAGATAAGGCAAAGGAAAATAAGGATTCAGTCCTTCTCAGTTAGGGTTCCCTATCTATAAATAGTGGGTTTTAATCTACACAAATGTATGTTATCTGCTCTACCTAAACCCTACCTCAATATTTCGAGTAACTTGAGCTTCACAAGATTTTACAGGTACCCTCCACATTTTTTTCATATGGAGGAGTGTATATGTCGAAAAATATACAAGGGTTGGTCGGGTAATATGACTTGTTTGACTGTGAGAAAGAGACGTTGATGATGAACAATCCTTTCCTAAACCAGCATGATGGTCATTCAAAGACTATTTCATTCACAGATGGAGTAGGTTTGGTTTAGGGAGGGAAGACGAAAGAGATGAGATAAGAGTTTCTCAGTTGTAGAGAGTTGCAGATGAAAAGACTCTAAGAGACAGAAAGAGAGAGTTGCAGATAACTTGTTGTTGTTCTAGCTTTTCTGTTGTTGTTGTTTAAAATTACCAATCTTATTTTTATTTATAGCTCTGCAAAACCCTAATCTCTAGTATGTCGGATAATGATAAGTAGAGGGGACCATCACTTACTCCTAAACCCCATGAATAACTAAGGATAAATAACTTGTCTAGTTTATCCTAAGATGACTCCTCATATATACCCAATGTAGATAGTGAAATTTGGATTAGGGGAAAAAGCGTCATTTCAAGACCATAGACAAAATTTAACTCTCACGGGAGAGATTAAGCCCTTGGTGCTCAAGGCACTCATAGCCACGATTTCTAGTATACGTACCCGCGAGACACTTCTGGTCGTGATGCCGTGACTCTTAGCACACATCCCCGCGAGATACTGCTGGTCACGTAGGTTCTGTAGAGCGTAAAACATCCCCGACATACTTATGAACCAGAACAACCACAATTCTAGCATGTCTTCGCGATACGCAGCTGATTGTGATGCCATGATTCCTAGTATACATCATCAATGAGATACTGCTGGTAATGTAGGCTCCGTAGATGCGTAAAAACGTCCCTGGCGGACTTATGACCCAGAGCGTACATATGCATGTCTCCTGTAAGCATGACTCATCCTATTTGATATCAAGGACTGATTCCTAGTACATCATCGTGAAATGCACTAGTCATGTATACTCTAGGCTTTGACTCGACTCACTGAGATTTCCGAATAATTCCTAGGACATCCCCGCGAGATACACTGGTTATTCTGCCTCTGGGCCTTTTCGATTCCTAGAACTTCCTTCTAAGATACACTGGTCATGTCGGCCCTATAAATACGTACACAATTGATTCCTAGCACATCTATGCAAGATACGCTGGACAAAGACAAGTGAGCCAAAGTCTCGCGGTGATATTAATCGGGGGTACAAAGCCTTTTATCTCTCTTCAGGACGAGTCCCAGCTGACCACAGAGAGATTTTGATCCGTTAAGAAAATCTTCGTAAAGATTTTGATTCGTCCTTAAAACCTTGGAGAGATTCATATCTCTCTGCAAAATCTCTCTGCAAAATCTCGAAGAAACTCAAATTTCTCTTCAAAATTCAATTCTCTCGGCAAAATCTCGGAGAGATTCAATCTCTCTGCAAAATCTCGGAGAGATTCACATCCCTTCTCAAAATATCTCTGCAAAATCTAGGAGAGATTCACATCTCTCCTCAAAATCTCGGAGGGATTGACATCTCTCCGCAAACTCTTGGAGAGATTCAAATCTCTCGGGAAATCTGAGACAAGGCTGAATATTCCCCATGATAGGCATGAAACTCATATTGGAATCGAGTCTCCATTTCAGACTCTCCACATGAATTCTGAGGCATCTCATGCCTTTTCACGTGACTCATCCTAGTCATTCTTACAGATCATAGATATCTCTCTATCTTGGCCAACTCGGCTAAAGAGAATATTTTTCTCTTAACATATCATCACAAAGGCTGACTCAGCGTCACACAAATTGGGGGATATCAATTAGAGTTTTGGTATGGAGGTCTACGACACGTGTGAGAAATACCCGGCTTATTTCTCACCACAGAATATAGTAAAGGCGGTGGAATAATGAGATAAACTCAACCTAGTTTATCTCCATTCCTGAAGAGACGAGAAAATAAATCAGCACGACACGGAAAGCAATCCTTATCTTCACCGACCCGAGATTAGAGAATTCAGCTATAAATAGGTCCTCTATTTCTCTAAGCTAGGATCATCTTTTATATAACATCTCAGAGTAATTCTTCTTCAAACCCTAGAATTCTCTGATCTCTCTCTTCATATGCCTCCCTCCCTAAGACCAGCCTTATATCTCTTCCATGTGACTGAAGCATCCTTTGAACGACCACTGTGCGTGGTTCTCCAGATGAGATTTTTCCGTAGTCGAATATGAACGATGCTTGATGATTATATCACGAGTTTCAAGTTATGTGTTTTGTGCTTTAACATGTCATCTTGCTTGCAGCACAACAAAATTTTTTTTCGATGTGGCAGCTATTGCACTGACTGCTATAAATGTTTGCACGTCTCTTGGATAATGTATCTCGTTTTTGATACAAGAGTTTGTGATTGCACTGGCGCAAAGCTTGGTGAGATTTGTGCTTGCGATGAGTGCAAGACTTAAGTCTTCACTAGTGATTTGAAGCCGTAGATGCCAGCACGACGAAATACTTTCTGCTCGTATACTGTAGTTGTTGTATAACTTCACAGTTCGGAAAAAAACTGGCGTATTTCTTCGTGGAGTATATACCATTGTGCTTAGATTTGTATGATGTTGTATAAATATACTCCAATCGATGTTCCAATAATGATGATGATGTCGAATCGTGATCCACATCTTTAGATGGTTGTAAAATATCACAACTACTCATGCATTGAGAGCTTGATAAGTGACGTTTTTCGAATGATACTTCACTATATCTCATACCTAACCAAAGGGGCATGAGGTAAAATATGGAACTCATTCCTTTGAGATCTTCATATTATATAGTTGTTGTTTTCTTTCTTTTTTTTTCTGCCTTCTGTATTTTTATTTATTTTTACACCATCCGTCCTTGCGATTTTTTTTTTCTTTTTTTTTTCTTCTCCTCGCTTTTTTCATCTATGTCAAACAAAGCCTCTTCATGCAAATATTTTTTATTTTATTTTTCCTCTTTTTCTCCAACTCTAAGTATGCTTCTTCATGCAAATGATTTTTTACCTCTTTTATTCCCTCCTCGTTTCATCTCCAAGAAAGCTTCTTCATGCATATAATAATTTTGACTATATCAAAGATAGTTCGCAAATCGATTTGATTTTTTATCTCCTTTCGCTGCTGCTCCAGTAAAGCTTCTTTTTGCAAGTATACATATTTTTTTTTTAATTTTTTCTCTCGCTCCAACAAAGTTTCTTCATGCATTTTTTTTTCTCCCTCGCTTTAACTACTTCTCCAACAAAGCTTCCTTGTGTAAGTTTTTCTAATTTGCTTAATAAAAGCTTCTTCGCAAAATAACTTTTGTTCGTTTCAGCTCCGATAAAGCTTATACAGTAAAAATTCCATATATTGATACTCCATATATTAATAAACTCTATATATTAATAAAAAATTATATTCCCAACTTGGGCCAGTTGTAAATAGTAATAACCTCCATATTTTAATATTAATAGATTTTTCTAGTTCCGCCATAAGGAATTTACCTCCGGTTGATGGTGGTTTGTTCAGGGATAAAATTGTAAAACCATGTGTTTAATGCGCCGTCTGCAAAAGGACTGAGCCATTTAAAAGTAATGAGTGCCCGGGCCTCTCTACTCATACGTGTATTGAGCAACTCAGCATATTTATTCAGAATGGTGCATTTAGCAACAATCTCAAACATTCTGTAAACTCTCGCCTACATTACTCATTAGTGTATGGTCTATTAAGTATTTTCCTATGCTATGTTCCACAGCTGAACCCTTAGTATTGGTATGACATGACAATTAGTGTTCACTCGCAGCTGAGTAGCACGAATTTCCCGAAGTATCAAAATTAAGGTCTGCATGAAAATGCTGAACCAGAAGACGCGTTAACTGCTCTTTGAGGATAAAAGAATTTTGTGTCAACACACAGAATTTGTTAAATTTGTTCAATTTTGTGATAACTCACAAGATTCAAGTTTTCGACCTAATTAATTTGCAAAAATTAGGTCTTTTTGCGCCTTGTGCAAATATCTCAACCCTATTGGTAGAGGCCAAACCTAGGTAAACTAGGAAACTGATATGCCATGGAGCTAGTAGGAGCAAAGTCCTACCAAAAAACAAAAAACAAAAGAGGAATTGTGGCAAATAGGAGCAATGACGAAAGAGGCGCGGTTACGCCACATAGCTGGCCAATCCGCTCCAATAAGCGCCGCCTGTGGCCGTTAGCCACCCTCCATGTTTCTCTTGCCGTCCCTCTCTCCCATCAACCAATCAGATCGCTCTAAACTAGCCACACACACTTCTAATAAATTTGGAAGTTGGTTGGTCGATGCGCCTAATTCCATTATGAACTTAATCTAGACGGCCCAAGCTAGTCTCCAAAAACAATCACGGCCGTGCGATTTGGCCACTTGATTTATTAAGTGTAGATGCTTCCTAACGCGACCAAATAGGCATCACCATGCCACCATAAGCGCGCCTGTAATCCGCGCCAAAGTATTGGAATTACATACAAACCATTCCAAACCGCACCTAGCCATCACCGCAGGCGCCATGCCAATTGGCTAGCCAACCTGCCAAATCGCGCCAGTATGCCAATCGGCAGGCCATGCCATTCCGCAGCCACAATATGCCAATTATGCCACTCTGGACCCACAACGTGCCACAAGACATGTGAAACCCATGAAACCCTAAATAATAGAGCCCGCGCCATATTATGATTACCCATGATCATTCATGGACATCCCCACGTTATGGCCTTGCCATGGTTTCTTTGATCAAAACGGCCAAGGCACTATCTGCCAAGATGCCACCGCGCCGCACCACATAGCCAGGTGCGCCACTTAGGGTTTTGACATGCCAAACCCTAATTTGGCCAGGGCTATTATGCCGCCCCATGCCAAATGACATCACCTAGGCATTAAGTTCGATGTAACAACTAGAGCCAATATCATTGAGCTATACTCGGATCTAACACCAATATGCCAAGATGTAGCAGGCGCCGCTACGCCATTGGCAGGCACCACCTCGCCACTTAGCCACTATGACGCCACATTGCCATTGTTCCACTAACAGGCGCCACTTTGCCATTGTGCCACTATGCAGGTGCCACTATGCCATTATGCCGCCTAGCTTGCGTGCGGTTGGTCAGAATAACTAGGTCTTGCACATTAGACCCACTCAACAACTTGTTGCACATTTTTCTATGAAATACTCGAGACATCAAATATGTCACAAACTGGGGGATACTTATCAGGGTATTGGTTTTGCGGTTTAAAGCGTGCGGCGTGCAACGCGCCCATTACAAGAAAGTGTCGGGAAAGAGCGGACGGTTAAATAGCAGTAAGAGAATAATGAGTGTAAGGCTGACCAGTTTCCCTTCACAATGGGAACGTGATGGTGAACCACTTCTACACAGTCCCACTTCTCCACTACTTAACTACCTCCACTTCCTACGAGATCAGGGGTACTCAATGACTTTTATAAATAGGTTTTCGACCTATTTCGACCAACAACAGAGTTTTGGTTAACAACAACATAGTATCCAGAAAAAAATACCAAGAACTGATAGCTTACATTCCTCAAGCCAGTTCCATATTTTGATACAAGTCATAAAACAGCCACACCTTCAAAATTCAATATTTTGATCTCAACACCTTCTTTGCTTCCCTCCTTAAGATCAGCCCTTCTCCTTCACTTTGTGACCGAAGCAAGTCTGGAACGACCATTTCTTGGTTTAGGCCAGAATTATACAAATTGGTCTCTCGAATCTAAAAGTACTCCCGCGCAGTGCATTTGTTTAGGGTTTAGATTCGTTTTACCAAAACCAGCTGAATCAATTTTTACCCCAAAACACCTCCATATATTAATATAATCGTCATTATTTGAAATTTATAGATCTTGTTACATCGAAATTTAAGATGAAATAAAATACATATCTTTTGTTTGAGAAAATGATGTAATTTGTTGTTTTGCTATGACATTTTTTTATTTGCGGATGCGTAAGACCTCATTACGTACTATAGGCACTTTTTTGTTGAATCCAAAATATTCCAACTTATCGAACATGTTTAAAGTTTCTTGGCATGAAACTTTTGGTACATACGTACTATCATCATCAGGATTATCTCCCTTTGCTTCTTGTCTAATTCCATCGATGATTCCTTCTTTGGATAAAGCATATACAACTTGATGCTCGTTTGGATAATTAAGGAAGACATTCATATCCATTATCATTTATGTACTTCGAATTTGAAAAAAATTCATTTCTTTTGGTATACCTCCCTATATTAATAAACTCTATATATTAATAATTTTGTGAAGTCCCAAAACTATTAATATATGGAGTTTTTACTGTATATATGATTTTATATTCTTTATTATTTTTCTCTTTAGGTCTAGCTCCAGATCGACCAACAAAACTTTATTAAAATA
>JAJJWW010007407.1:0-65599 GCA_023531295.1 Papaver armeniacum
ATGCCCATCTTTGGACAAAAGAAACTTAAACTGAGCTTTCCCTAAGGCTTCTGTGAAGATATCAGCCAATTGCACCGAGTGTAGGAGGGTGATATAATCTTCCTTATTATGGCATTTTTGACAAGATGACAATCCCCTTCTATATATTTTGTTCATTCATGAAATACTGGATTATGAGCTATGTATAATGTTGACTGACTATCACAAAAGAGATTCATCCCATGAGTATGATAAACTCCTTAATCACCAAGCAACTTGTTTGTACCGTGTATAAAATACACTGAAGGCCCGCAAATCAATACACGGAGGCATGCAAGGGCGGTTTCATGCGGATTAATTCCAGGAGGCATGCAAGGGCGGTTTCATGCGGATTAATGACAAGAGGCATGCAAGGCAGATTAATGCCATTTAAAAACTAGGTGTTCAAGGATATAAATAGGGGCACCCTGGTAGAGAATAAGGGAGGCAAGCTAATACATAATTTTTTTTCTTGAAAATCCATTGTAATCCTAAAGATCAATAAAACACCACTCCCTAAGGGGAATTCACCCGTGGATGTAGGCAAACCATGCCGAACCACGTAAAATCTGTGTCTTTCTTTACACTGCTTCATGTTTTAAACCCGTTCCTCATCACCACCAAACTCATCGCGGTTTAGTACCCGGAAATATTTCTGGGTGCAAACATTGGCGCCGACTAAGGGGAAAAGATTTTTTCCACAATCAAAGAAGTCATTGTCTCAGGTATTTGCGGGTCTTGAAAGGGCGGCAACTATGAACGAAGGGTTAAGAGAGAACGAAGGGAAAAGGCTTCAGTTATCACACAAACAAGCTAAGTATCATCCGTCCTAAATAATTATTTTTCTTACGGATTTTGGCTTGTCTAGATAATGTGAATCGACTAAACCTATGGATAATTTTCAAGCAAACTGTCCGCCTTATTATCATGCATAATTTTCACATCAATATACATTATTGATGATGTAACTTGTTCGTTATATCTATATCTATGTCCCTGTCTAATATAATTAATTAGTACATAGTTTGTTTTGGACTATTATCCTATTACATTATACTTGACTTGCTGATGTTCAACGCGTACAAGAATCTAGGTGGTCACCGACTCACCGCTGCACAAAATAAGTTTACTTTGGCTGTGCGCACATCAAAGCCTCACCCTGCTGTGAGCACTAGACATCTCGCGTCAACACCGGACGTGCCGAAACTCAAGACGCCATGGAAGACTTGTACGATGGTGTATAATCTCATGACCAGCTTGAATGCTCAGTTAAGGCCCTATCTCGCACCAGTTTAAAAGCTCAACTCACTAAAGCTCCAATATTGAAGGTTGTATTTCGCTTTCATACCCAAAGAGTGCAAACCCGAACAACAAGATCAACGGTGGTAGACAAGAATGGCACAAGTTGTATTGGTTCCAATCAAAGCTTCTTCCAGCAGCAGCTTTAAAGGTCAAAAGGAAACCTGTGATTTCTAATAAAGCATTTAAGGAGGTCAAAATGGCTTAAGGCCAGTGCGTATACAAAGGCTTCCTTGTTAACGGCGGTATGAAGAATCACCAAATCCATGCTCTAAACAACTCGGGGCTCATCGTGCTCGCCTTGAGGCAAACAATGAAGTCTCAAGTCATGATTAACCTTTGTTGTCCATTTACAAATGGAAGCATTATACTTGTTGGTTGTAAGGAAACCAAAGCAATTGATACAAGATGCAGACCCACGACCGTGAGGCCTAACAGCCGCCAAACCCGCATACATTTGGCACCAAGTCTCGCATGCGTACTATACGCCGACCTTACCAATGACACCCGAGCTCGCGTTATGAGATTAAGCCGCAACACTCGACCCTTACCAATGACACCCGAGCTCGCCCCATGAGATTGCCGCATTAGCCGGACGCACTCGCAACATCTCAACCTCTACCTGTTCGGGGATATATTGCAAAGCAACGCATCTTTCTGCCCTGCAAGAAAGACCAAGACCCACTAAGGCAAGATTTCTTCTCGCATTGCAAACTTGACGTTGTCACTGCTGCTACAAAGAAAGAAGCTACTTCCCTCCATCAGTGACCTTTAGATCCAATATTTGTGGCTGCCCTTTAGAGATTAATTTTTGACTCCGATTAATAGTTCGTGTTCAAAGTCGATACAAAAGAGAAACTCTATAAATTAATGTTGTCAAAGACCATTAAAATTTATTAATTGCTGAGATATTAATTAACCGATAAATTAATAATTATTAATTTATATATTAATTAATACTTTATTAACTTATAGATAAATTTCATATCAAATAATTAGTTTCTATACAAAAAAATACCATATCATATTGAAGGACTGCAAATGTTGATTTTTTTTTGTCACCGAACACAACTTCGTAAATTCAACCTTTAACGCAGGGATTATATGAGCTTTTAAAATGCATTGTTGTCGCCGATTTATAGAGGTCTTTTGTATGGCTATGAGTTAGGGGCGCCAAATCTTAAAAATAAATGTGTTAGATGCAATGAATCTTGCAATTTCAAAGATGGACTATCGATGTTCGTGACAAGTACACTTGCAAACTTCTTTCGTCATTGTAAACTTCGATCAACAAATAACACAAGTTTAGACAATTTGATGAACATACAAACAGTGAAATCACTCAAGACTTGCAAATCGAGAAGTTGGCCTATCGCAATTCAATGAATGTCGCAGATGTCCTAAATTATCCGTAAGAAAATGAAATTACACAGTTGTTGACTGATGAAGAAATAATCGAGAACATTATGAGAACTGATAAAGATGTGGAAGAAGATGATGAAAGTTCTACAATAGAGCCCCCTTCGCGAAACGAGGTTATTAAAGCGGCAATCACATTAAATAATTTCTTGTTGATCTATGAGAAAACAACATCAAAAATTCTTACAATTATAAGAAAAATTAGAGCTGAAACTCAATGTAATATTGATTTTAGCAAAAAAAGAAGACAATTAAATCATTAATGTATTTTTCAAATAGTCTTCGCAAATCATTAATGTATCACTGTTATAAAAAAAGGTGGTGTTTGACTTTTAGATTTGAGAGTCATTAGACGGACAGGATTTGACGAGGACCCTGATCTGGCGGCTACTAACATCTTGATCGAGTTATGACTTGGACGGCCAGGAATGATAGGCTAGGTCACAGGGAATTCCTTTTCCGTCTAGGAAACTGCGAGCAATTCTGATTGTTTCATCTTATTGTTTAACCTAACAAAATTCTTATTGTTTCTGAAAAGTTGTATTGTATCGCAAAATCGGTTGTTTCCCTGATTAATCCAGTTTGTTCTCTCGTAGCTCTCGGTACGAACCCTAAAGAAATCCGTCCTATTTTTGTTTGGTGTTGATTGTTTCATCTTATTCACAGCAAGGGTTCATATCAATCTCGGTTTCTTTTGTTTAATTTTTTTTTTTTTTGATTGTTTCATCTTATCAATTTATATAACTTCGTAAACATTGCTACACGGTTTAGTTTTATGAATTAAGCTATTCTCGCTTGGTCATTGGAGATATTGATTTCATCCATAGTTTTGTGAACGTATCGTCCTTTCTATAACCAATATGAGGTATGAATTTAATTATGTGTTTAAAATTACGGTCTTACATTACATTAGAATATCATGGAATCCTAAAAAAAACCCTAATTTTCTCTCCATACACTAACATAGATGAAATTTTGTTCAATTTTTTTTTTAATTGATGTATGGGTTTTCTGGTTGATTGCAGTCAAGAGTATGTTTAAGATTTTTGTGAAGTTTCGGGTTTGCATTTATCAAGTTATGAAAGCGGAAGCTGAGAATGCTAAAGAATTAGGTCTTAAAGGTTGGGTACGCAACTGAAGAGATGGTGAAACTGAAGAGATTGTTTTCCCCTGGTGATCCTGATTCAGTTAAAGAGAAGTGTTAATATACTTTCTCTGAGGAATTCCATTGAAGCAAAGCTAAAGAGAAGTTGATGTTTCAGGTAGCCCTATTATTTTTCTACTCCTAAAAAGAAATTCGATCTCTCAATTGCTAAATTTGTTCATTGAATATGTTTTATTTTTTTTTAATTTAGCCGGATTTTGCTGTTTCGAAAAAACTATTCAATGGTTTCAATTCGATCAAAACTCTACTTCTAGGTTTTTTTTTGGCACAGCAACCCTCCAACATCTAGAAACCATGTCCAATTCTGGGATCAACAACAAATTTCAGCGCCTTCTCAGTCAATTGAACATTGTTGGTGTGTTTCTCATCTTCTCTACATTAATTAATAAAACTGTTCAATTTCTACTTATTATCAGTTTTTTTCAATCTTTTATCGGTGTTTCTTCAATAGGATATCTTGGTCGGTGGTGTTTCTTATGAAATTAGAGCATGTTATAGTTTATTTTTTTAACCTAACAAAATATCTAGGGTTTTTCTCATCAATTAAGTTGTCAGTTTTCTCTTTTTCCTTTGTCCCGATTTGAAACTACAGTCAACAACAACTCCATCCATCACTTCTTCTTAATTTGAATTCCTATCACCTATTATCTTTATGTGTTTTCTTTAATCTTTTAAATTTGATTTTCAACTTTCAAAATATGGGTATTGTAGGTATTTTAGTTTAGATGATAAGGGTCATATTCTAATGATTTTTATAAAATATATCAACATAACACCCGCGGAAACCAGTATTTGTTGTTTCTAAATTCGTTGAGTTTCGTGTTTGCAACTGTTTAAATAATCTATTTTAAATGGTATTGGCAGGTTAAAATTTCATCAAGGGTTGTCGAATATCATTCCTGCTCTTGCGAAAGGTATAAAAAGAAACTAGATTGTAGTTGTAAACTCAGTAGTACTTAGTTTTCTGTACATAATTTGATGTTGTTTTAACATCTATAAATATGTGGAATTCATGACTGTAGGATTATTTTTGTAGGCTTCTTCTTTCGGCATGTGAAGTGTCGTTTATATTGGACCTTTACCAAGATGGATATTTAATCAAAAATCTTACAGGATTGTTGATTACATCAGTGGCGAAAGGATACATATCTCCCTCAGTTTTTGCTTTGTCCGGATTTGAGACCACATTCACAACAATAACTTCATCCGTTCTTCGTCATTTGAATTCCTATTTTTTAATGGGTTGTTGCGGTGTAAGATATGAACTATGTAATGATGTTTCTTTTCCATATTTAGTATATTACTTCAGCAAGATATGAAAATGACATTAGGCGATCTGAGGTCAAAAACATAATGAAAGGAAACGAAGTCCAAGAATTCTGTTACATTTGAGGCTAAAGTACATCCATTTCCGGAGACTCGGTATCAAGTATTAGTGTTTGTAGGAAACCCATAAAGAAACTTCAGCAATCTTGGTATTATTCTTTTTTGCTTTCTCTTATCTGTAATTCAGTGTTAATTAATACAAATGATATTTGAACCTATTACTTTTGGTGGGTAAAAAATTGAAAGTGTGTGGGTTGGGTTGATGCAGTAGTCTAATGATGTTATGGCATACACGATTGCATGCATTTTATTTGTATCCGTAAAGTCACTAGCACACAAAGCGTGCTTGAGTTACGCTAATAAATTTATATACTAATTTGTTATAGTTAATGCTATGATATTGTTGCATCCTCCCTGACAAAGTGATTGACTTGATCTGTGAAGATGGTTTTCGAGTTTAAATTTGTTTGACATGTAGTTGTGTGGTAACTTTAATCCATCTTTTACTTTTCTCTGTGCTTGGATAATGTGCATGGTTTCTTTTTAGATTTCCTTATTCGTACAGATTGTGGGTTATGAATTTATCAATTGGCTGCAGATTGCATATGGCGGAAAGAATCATGGCCATAATCTTATGAATGAAACACAAGAATGCAGCTGCAAGATAAGTGAGTAAATCCTTCTTCTGAAACATACTTAGATAAGTCTTTTAGACCACGGATCTGTGGCGCAATGGTAGCGCATCTGACTCCATGTCAGAAGGTTACGTGTTCGATTCACGTCAGTTCCAATCACGGGTATTTAGCTGCGTGTCCTACTAATAATTGAAATGGTATTTCCTTTTTTGGTTGATTCTAACTGTTTCGTTTCTTATCTGGGTATTTTGCATATAAGTTGTAGTATATTCTCACGAGATTGACAAAGAAGCTAGATTTGCAATATAGAGGTTGCATGCTTCTTTGGCTGCAGAAACTGAGAAATCTGAGGAAGACCCTTACCAATGGCAAGTTCACAGATGTTTCTTTTGAGGTAGTTTGTACATGTTGCCAGATTGGAATTTTATAAGATTCATTTACGGTTCTTATGTTCGTAGCAGTAGGCTGCAACCAAAACTATAATTCATTTTATTGTTTGCAAGCGGAGTTTTTTTTTTTTTTTTTTTTTTTTTTTTTTTTTTTTATAAAGGGCATTACAAAGCTTAACTGAGCAATTTTCGCTATTTTAAATGGATTCTTCTTTGTGGTGCAGTTGTAAATGGATTTTTATAGCATGTAAATCACTGTGCATTGTAAAGTTCATGGTTAAACATCTGACTCTTTTCTTTTCTATTCTCAAGTTTATAGTTGTTTTTTAGGAATATAGGTCATATCAGGTGGATAATCTGAAACTTATAGGTGGAACAATTACCCCCATCTGTCACTCTGGGAGAAATTGTATCATCTACTATGATAACGTTCAAGTGCAATGAAGATGAGGATCTCCATTTAGCTCCTTGGCCATAGCAGTGGGTGTTTCTAATGCAGTTTTCCTAAAAAGAATAATGAAGAAAAATTGCACATAACAGAAATTGCAATTTTATTATCTCCATAAAAATTGCAATGGGTGAAATTATACATCGAAATTAAAAGAAGATGACTAAGTTCAATTTACCTGGTGGAGGTTCCATTATTATTCCTTCCTAGATGTTTGAGTTGAACCTTAATTGTATACAGAAGTACCCAAAGATATAATTCATTCAATGGGTCATTTTCATACAGAAGTTAGGATGGCACAAAATTCGTATCCATTAACCTTAAAGGTCGCTACAACAATATCAGACCCTCGAAATTGTCCTCTGATAGGAATCGGTCATCCGTTGGGCAAAAAAGCTTCTAACCTAGATAAGAAAGTTTTAGGTAATTGTTGGCTTCTAAACTCGAAAAGTATAATTCCTAACGGGTACGATCCCGACCATGGATAATAAAGTGCAAGTTCCTAACAGGTACGACCCCGACCAACGGACAAAAAAGCTTCTCACCTGGATAAGAAAGTTAAGCAGTAATTGTTGGCTTCTAAACTTTAATTCCTAATGGGTATGACCCTCGACCAATATGACCCGACTAAGCATCGGGGCCGTTGGCCCTGCCTAACTAACCTATAAACTCAACCTATTATACTTCCTATGTTCCTAAATAATAGGCAGGTCTGTGTTTATAAATTATTGGACCACGAAAGACACATCTACTGCTAAAAAAAATGTTGATGCAATAAATTAACCAACACATAGTAATTTGCATGACATGGCTCACCACCGGAAAATTGTCAATTTCAATAAGTGTAGACTTCTAAACTCCAAAACTTGGCTCACCATTGATTTGACCCGGCCGTCGACAAAACACCAGACCGCAGGCTCCAGCAAAGCACTAGGCCGGGGTTGTAGGCCCTTATTATTGTGTCCCGGCTAACTAAAAACGATATTATAATAACCGGGCTATTTAAATACAGGTTCTGTTATCCCCGATTAACTTACATGTTGACTAAAATATTGTGGGAGGATACAGATGGACGACCAAACAACATAAAAAGGTTGATAGAGGTTGAGCCCCGGCCTACGGTTAGCATTCAACTCCTTTCTTCATTCAATTATTTTACTTAATTCAGTTATCTTTCTGCTGAATTTTTTTTACTTCCATATGCTCTTCTGCTTGCTGGATTTTTTTTTTTTATTATTTATTTTATTTTGATATTTGGGAGCTGATTTCCTCTCGCAATTCGAAGTGATTTCACAGGTAATATATCCCCTGCTAAGAATTTAATGAAACTTTTAATTTTTTTCTCTGTATCGATTGTTTACCTATATATCCACATTATTTTGCAATCTACAGTTGCTATTGACATCAAATTGGAGCCTTCTATAATCACGGGGATGTATATATTTGTGATTACGTTATAGGACGTATATAGTTTCAGTAGAGGTAGGAACATTTAAAAATATGGGCAAGGATTATTGTTATTCATGACCGGGTTTCAACTTAATCACAACTAATTTTAAAGTGGGGACTATATTTAACTCTAGAAATTCTAATTCAGGGAAGGGGCCGTAGGCCTCGGATACTATGACATGATTACCTAAACACCGCCTCACTCATTATCGGACGATTGCTATTTTGTGCGAGGATACTGACCGGGTGACCAAATTTGATCAGGCCAGCAAGACATCGAGATCTTCCTTATAGGTTCCATCCTTTAGATTTCAACCTAATCACGACTAATATCGATTAACTTACATGTTGACTAAAATATTGTGGGAGGATACAGATGGACGACCAAGCAATTTAAAAAGGTTGATAGAGGTTGAGCCCCGGCCTACGGTTAGCATTCAACTCCTTTCTCCATTCAATTATTTTACTTAATTCAGTTATTTTTCTGTTGGATTTTTTTTTACTGCCATATGCTCTTCTGCTTGCTGGATTTTTTATTATTTTTTTTATTTTGATATTTGGGAGCTGATTTCCTCTCGAAATTCGAAGTGATTTCACAGGTAATATATCCCCTACTAAGAATTAAATGAAACTTTTGATTTTTTTCTCTGTATCGATTGTTTACCTATATATCCACATTATTTTGCAATCTAAAATTGCTATTGATATCAAATTGGAGCCTTCTATAATCACGGGGATGTATATATTTGTGATTACGTTATAGGACTATATAGTTTCAAAGAGAGGTAGGAACATTTAAAAATATGGGCAAGGATTATTGTTATTCATGACCGGGTTTCAACTTAATCACAACTAATTTTAAAGTGGGGACTATATTTAACTCTAGAAATTCTAATTCAGGGAAGGGGCCGTAGGCCTCGGATGCTATGACATGATTACCTAAACACCGCCTCACTCATTATCGGACGATTGCTATTTTGTGCGAGGATACTGACCGGGTGACCAAATTTGATCAGGCCAGCAAGACATCGAGATCTTCCTTATAGGTTCCATCCTTTAGATTTCTACCTAATCACGACTAATATCGATTAACTTACATGTTGACTAAAATATTGTGGAAGGATACAGATGGACGACCAAACAACATAAAAAGGTTGATAGAGGTTGAGCCCAGGGCTTACGGATAGCATTCAACTCCTTTCTTCATTCAATTATTTTACTTAATTCAGTTAGTTTTCTGCTGGATTTTTTTTTACTGCCATATGCTCTTTTGCTTGCTGGATGTTTTATTTATTTATTTATTTTGATATTTGGGAGCTGATTTCCTCTCGAAATTCGAAGTGATTTCACAGGTAATATATCCCCTACTAAGAATTAAATGAAACTTTTGATTTTTTTCTCTTTATCGATTGTTTACCTATATATCCACATTATGTTGCAATCTAAAGTTGCTATTGATATCAAATTGGAGCCTTTTATAATCACGGGAATGTATATATTTGTGATTACGTTATAGGATGTATATAGTTTCAGTAGAGGTAGGAACATTTAAAAATATGGTTAAGGATTATTGTTATTCATGACCGGGTTTCAAATTAATCACAACTAATTATAAAGTGGGGACTATATTTAACTCTAGAAATTCTAATCAGGGCAGGGACCGTAGGCCTCGGCTACTATGACATGATTACCTAAACACCGCCTCACTCATTATCGGACGACTAAAATTTTGTTCGAGGATACTGATCGGGTGACCAAATTTGATCAGGCCAGCAAGACATCGAGATCTTCCTTATAGGTTCCATCCTTTAGATTTCAACCTAATCACGACTAATATTAAAGTGGGGATTATATTTAACTCTAGAAATTTTAATCCACAGCCGGGCCTTAGGCTCCGGCTACTATGACATGATTACCTGAGCACCGCCCCAATCATTACCGGCGACTAAAATTTTGTGTGAGGATACTGACCGACTGACCAAATTTGATCAGGCCAGCAAGACATCGGGGTCTTCCTTAAAGATTCCAGCCTCTAGATTTCAACCTAATCACGACTAATTTTAAAGTATGGACTATATTTAACTCTAGAAATTCTAATCCACGGCCAGGGCCGTACGCCCCGGCTTCTATTACACGATTATCTAAACACTTTCCCAATCATTACCAGACGACTAAAATTTTGTGTGAGGATACTAACCGGCTGACCAAATTTGATCATGACAGCAAGACATCGTGATCTTCCTTATAGGTTCGACCCTGTAAATTTCAACCTAATCACGGCTAATTTTAAAGTGGAGACTATATTTTACTCTACAAATTTTAATCCATGGTAGGGGCCATAAGACCCGGATACTATCACACAATTACCTAGATACCTCCTTAATCATTACCGGACGACAAACATTTTGTGCGAGGATACTGATAGGCTGACTAAATTTGATCAGGGCAGCAAGACATCAGAATCTTCTTATAGGTTCCACCCTCTAGATTTCAACCTAATCACGGCTAATTTTAAAGTGGGGACTATATTTAACTTTAAAAATTCTAATCCACAGGCCCCGGCTACAATGATACGATTATTTAAACACCGCCCCAATCATTACCTAAACATAGAAGCATCAATATGTTTCAACAACTTACTATCTATGTTATAGCATTTTTGCATTAATTTCTTTAGGGAATAATTTTTTTTAATAAATTTAAAAGACAATTTTTACTATTTCAAGTTCTTAGTATTTTTGGTTAATGTTCAATTCTATTATTGTTTAGGTATTAAATCTTTAATTAGATATTGGTTCTTTAAGCAAATCTCCAAATTATATTTTTATTCATTGGATTATGTTATATTTTTAGATATATTATATTTTAAGCTATATAAGCTTAGAAAAACTTTTCAAAAACCGCTGGATATAACCCTCCCGGATAGATCCTGTCCACTGATTGACTCTTTGATCACGAAGACAAACACCACATATTTTCATAACATTGGTTGTGTTCAGTTCAAATTCCCAAGTTCACGAAACCAGGGCCACACTTATTAAACTCAAGAGTTTTACCATATATATATATATCAACGTTTTGGCATATATATCATCTCGCGCAAGAGTTTTACCATATATATATATCAGCTCCCAATCATACACAAATAAACGAAAATCAAACGAAGGTGTAATCTGTTCTATCATTTTTCCATCCACATTATTGTCCACAGTTCCTGCAGCAAATAGTGGGTCGATGTCACGGCGGAAGCGTAGAGAAAAGGAGAGGGAAGAATAGCCCAAACGATGAGAGGAAAAAAACAGAAACAGCTTATTCAGAACAACAAACAAATTTAATCTCGGTAGAAGTTGATAATCCAATTTTTACATGCCTCCTCTCCGCAATTCAATGTAAAAACTTAAGGAATTTTTCTATAGATGTGTTAATAAATCTGCAGTCTTCTTTCTAGGGTACATGGATTAATACATAATTATCAGTTCTTGCTAGGATACATGGATTAATACATAATTATCATTTTTATTATTGTGGAATTTTAAATTAACTGCATTGTTTTTATGGTCTTTTAATCAGAATCAACGTGTTGCCCAACAAGTAGGTTCCCAAGAGCACGGTGATGTTAACCTTTGTAATATCCTCAACAAGAGGTATTTTTCCCCCCTTATACACTTTTTCTTTTGTTGGATTGTTTTTCCTGTCTTTCCAAGGGTACATTACAATATTCTGGATCTTATTAGCTAGGGTTTTTAAGTATGTATTGATTGAATTTCACTTGATCAGAATAGTTTTTGGATGTGTTGTATTAGGATACTTTCAATGCTATATTAATATTTGGAATTAAACCATACACTATTTGCTTAATTGGTTTGTTATTTGGAATTAAACCATACACTATTTTCTTAATTGGTTTGTTGTCTGTTTAAGATTTGAAAGATCGTAGGTGTTAATGTCAACAATTTCACGACTAATAACTCTTTCACTAGGAAAGTTGTCCAAGCTAAATGATAATAGATGAGGTTATGAAATCCTGAGTTCCAGATCTTATTGTTATGATAATGATAATCGATCATCTGCTTATCTCTTTTCATTCATTTTGTTGATTTTTTTTGTTCTAGCTATAAGATTCATTTAGAGTATTTAACTTAAGACTGAGTTGAACAATACCAGTTAGTACTCACTGAGATGAGGTGATGAAATTCTAATTGATAATGGAGAGTTATCATGGTATCTTTGGGTTTGATGTTAAAGCATTTGGGACTATTTTTCTTGATGTGTGGCAAACACCAAAATAAGCAGAGACAAACACTTTTGTGGCTAAATATTTCTTAAAATACTGTCCATATTAGTCCTTTAGGTTTGTGATCATTCCATTATATGTATAAGCACTTGCATGTGTAGATATTATCTATTTAATGTATAGATTGCATTACCTTTTAGTTACTTATGTAATGTAAGACAAGATGTGTATTTTTGCAGATGGTTTTGGAAAATTGGAGTCCGTCTCAGATGTTACCATGGTATCCTGCGATACCAGAACAGGACTAATGAAGTGTCAAAGATGGAAATAGCAATCCAATGTACTAGATAATCACGTTGTTGATCTATGACTAACTGCTTTTACTTTTTTCCGAGGTAAAGGGACCGACATGAAGGTAACTTTCTGGGAATAATGGTGCAGATCAGTGGATTGGGAGGTGACAAACATGGAAATGTGTCAATAATTGTTATAATCATTGCAACGTTCATAACTGAGTTTTAAGGTTAGTGATCTGATTTTATACAACCACAACGCAACAAAAAGAGATAGTTAGTGATCTGCTCAACTGACAACTGATTTAAATGTAGATACAATTGTTTTGGTTCATCCACAAATACTGACATACCGGAGGTCAATGAATTCAGAAAAATGTAATCATGCATCATCAAAAGTGGACAATGTAATTATTAATTAATGTACACTGAAAATGAATAATTAATTTATTTAGGCTTGCTCCAGAAGAAACAAGATTTCAAAGATCGACCTAGCCCTGCAAGATGATCCCACGAAGAATGGAGAGACTATCGGGAAGTGATTGATATGCTGCAATACGATGATAACAAGGTAAGTATGTATTTAATCTAATTTATCCATGCATGCAACAAAACATATTTCTAAGGATACAGTACTGTGAAACAACATTCTTGGGCTTGGTTAACATAAATTGTAACCAACTAACCAATGTCGTGCCAAAGGTGTAGCCTAAATAAATTAACTTATGGAAACAGTTCAAAATGAACCTAAGGTAACAGTTCGAAAGATTAGCTGTTTTAAGGATCAACCCTTTTTTTTTAGATTCCCGTATTGTGGCAACTCTTTTGCATTATTTGGAGCTTTTATTGGTGATTCTTATTTGAATTTTCATTTTCTATCAGCATCTATGTTATTGTAAGTTTGATATTGAGGTGTATCTGCGAAAAGACTATGAATTTCCTCAAAAGATGTCGAGTTCATTCGAGTAGAATCCACTCCGTGTTCTTACTATGAATTGGATTCCAACGTAATGACATGCTACGTTTTACGTTAACATTTATGGTTGTTTCCATGTCGTTTTTTCATCAACATGTATTACTGTTTTTCTATTTTGGTTGAACATGACATATGTACAGCAGGTACGAATATGTACGCATCTATGTAGGGCTATTCTTTTTTCTTTTTTTTTGAGATTACTGATTTACTTATAAGGGTTGAATTTTTTTTCATATGTAATACTATTGTAATGATATTTAATCCAAAGTTTTTTTTATAAGCAAAAACAGTATTACATTTTTTTTCCTATCGCCGTGTATTTCATGAAATAATTTTTTTTTCTTTAATGTAGATGTATTTTAGGTGTTTAATGAGACAGTATTACAATAATTTTTTATATCGACATATGAACATCATGGGGGTCTAAGTAACTAAATTGCTTACTTATGTTTTAAAAGTATTTGGATACATTAACTAAGATGTAGTCTGTTTTAATGTATGTAAACGGAAGACTATCACGAGAGGTTGAGCCGGGGCCGTAAGGCCCTGGTGATACCTAGTTGAATATATATATAATGCATTATTAATTTATATTTCATATGGGACCTACATAGGTAATCAAAAAAGTATTATCTTATAATTTTAGCGAATTATTAATTTGGCACGTTGTCCCCGACTCGGGACCGGTCAAAAATATTATTTAAGAGAGTTTATTAAATAATCGAGTATTAATTAAAAGAATTTCTACTGTATATCGGAACATAGACAGAAGTAAATTTTCCTTACGCACAACTCCATGGAGTTCAAGAATGCAAGCATGTTGGTGACTGGTGATCACCCTGCCGTAAAACTATCTGTTCGCATAGGATCAACTACGGGACAAGTTTGAGGTCTGCATCTCAACTCAGAGCGTGCAACTAGTTCGGGAAGTCTGATTAGCCTCTCAATAAAAGTACAAAAGTTCAATGACGGAAACAAGTTGCTGCAGAAAAGAAACGAGTTCCTCTCCCAGGCAGAGGCATACATCAAAGATAACCAAGTTGCATCGACAAACTCACTAGGCTGACTGTCTTGCTATGCGCGAAAAACAATTGCACCTACGAAATCAATAACCAACGTGCTCACCAGGATAGGAGGAGAGGAATCGCTAGACTCCAATCCCAGATGCAGAAATCAGTTTCCATGCATGTTCCGCGTTGCAGCCGGCCTAATTATAGGAACTTGATAGAACCATGTGGTGAAAGGACGAGTGCTGCACTTGTACGTGATTCACAACTAATAAAGTCAAGTCTAGCTGCTAATGATCGTCATATATCAATAGCAACGATATGACCTGCTCACATTATTCTTCTCTTCCACCGCGGCAATACTGGTTTGCACGTCCTTTTCTTCCTTTTCTTTTATCCGATTTATCCTGACGATACACATATGCATCTGGTAACAACAATTTGGTTCATGTCTTTTGTCGGACATTTAACTGATAAAGGTCCATAATATAACAACTTTCGGCCATAATTTCTAGAACTGGTTAGAAAATGAACATTTCGTTCAGTAGTCAACCTGATAGACCCAGCAAATGGCTATTTTCTAAAGTCATTTCTGACAATTAAAAAATCACTCTTATCATCTAGTGTAGCATTCAATGTCGTAACTCTTACCTGTATCCATAGTTCCATACATGACTCGAGCAACCTGGATACTGCCATGTTTGATTTTGGTCAATTTTGCAACATTTCTATTTAGTTTAAATGGAACTGAAATTTTGGGTGTCAGTCTTTCTTGATTCAATATTAGACTGTTCAATATCAGACTGACATTTCATTGAGAAGCAGGTTACACCATGAGGTCTCCTGATCACTACTGCACAAAATGCGCCTCACCCAAGCCGAGGTGCAATGGAGTCATATAGAAACTGCATAATTTCCACTGAAGCATGAAGGTTCAAAAAAATACCGTATGGTCGATGTAGTCAGGAATACTACCGAAAGGATTTTGAATTTCAGCAGGAAGTGCAAGGTACAACAGGTGGTCCTTGGTAAAATATGTCTGCTCACTTGATAACAATCATTAATTTTTAAAATGCAACTAATCAACTTCCGAATCTCATAGTCCTTTCCTAGCAGACAAAATCCCATCATCTGGGATGACCACGGTGTGGCGAGAATTTTTTGCGTGCCATGGCATGCAAGGATGTACACATCACGATTCTGCGCATCTTGAATAGTAGGATTGGCCCCTATGCGAATTCGAGATAGCAGAAAAACTTTAATCCCCTTTGCATGCGCGAGCGAGATGCAGCAAGGAAGTGCACCCTTGTGCGAGCATTAAGCAGCATGACACTCACAATTTGCTGGGGACAAGTTGCGTCTCACCTCAGCCGCGGTAATCACCACTTGGGGGCGAGATATGTAACACTTTGGCATAAAAAATATCATACCCAAGGTTCGAGTGAGCTTTTATAGCTAAGTTCGTGGAAGCTGTTGTGTTGATTTCTTATCCACGACAAGCTCGAGATTGGAGTTCGTTTAAGCTTTTATAGCTAAGTTCGTGGAAGCTGTTGTGTTGATTATTTATCCACAACAAGCTCGAGACCGTGTTTGTTTAAGATTTTATAGCTAAGTTCGTGGAAGCTATTGTGTTGATTTTCTTATCCACAACAAGCTCGAGACCGTGTTTGTTTAAGCTTTTATAGCTAAGTTCGTGGAAGCTATTGTGCTGATTTTTTATCCACAACAAGCTCGAGACCGTGTTTGTTTAAGCTTTTATAGCTAAGTTCGTGGAAGGTGTTTTGTTAATTTTTTATCCACAACAAGCTCGAAACCGTGTTCGTTTAAGCTTTTATAGCTAAATTCGTTGAAGTTGTTGTGTTCATTTTTTACCCACAACACGATCCAGATCAAAATCCGTCTAGTCTAAGCTTTTATTCTAAGTTCGTGGAGAATGCTGTGTCGATCGAGTTCAAAATTCTTTTGAAAAGCTGTTAGAGAGATTCTCCAGCAACTTACTCCATTTTGAAGTTCGTAGAAGTTGTTCACTATGGGCCGTCACTGCCATCAACACCAAAATTATTATACCGCTAGTTTGCAAGAGCACCAACATAATACGTGGAGTAACCGAGATTACTAGCATAAACGAGTGTCCGACATCGAATTCCCTCGTGTACACTAGTGGGGGCGACTATATTACTACGGCTTACGGCATATTTTATGCGTGACTCTTACAGAATTTGTTTGTTTTGCCATCTACTTCTACATCTAGCATAAGTTGTCAGCTACTTCCAAGAGAACAATTAACAGACAGAAAAGCCACCGGGAGTAACTACACCAAATGTCCCCGGCTGTATCATGTTCATTCCTATCACAACTTCAAGTAAAGTTTCAAGTAAAGTTAACAACTATGCACTACTTAGCGACCAGGAAGCTGTTGTGTTGTCCTAGTGGTTCTGGGCAGTGAATTTGGGGGTAATCGAGCATCGTTGGAGGTGGATAATGGATCCACGCTATTCTGGTCTTTATTAACTTTGGAAGCATTCAGAGCATCATCTCAAGAACGCATATTGTCATCTGCATATGTCCGGCAGGAAACAAATGACTGTCAAGGTAATAGTCATTCCAGCAAGTTAAAAGTCAACTGCATACAAACATTGAATTTTACGAGAATAAGGCAGCAATTCATCACAGAAAGACATACCGGTAAGAGGCGAAAACGAGACAGTTCTCACAAGCTCAGGAATGCTTATGTCAGGACGACAGATACCCAAGGATTTATCCATGATTGGCCGTGTCTTGTAGCAATTTGAAGGAGTCTCGTCATGATAGGAGAAGAAGAAGACTCTTGACAGCAGTGCGTATCAGGTGGGTTCGTGTTTGTAACTTTGGAATAACTGCAGTCATCACTATAGGAGTCGGAATCGATGACTGTAACTTCTGGCCTTCGATTGAGAGGGATAGCATCGGTCGGAAGTGAGATCTAATCTGCATTCAAATCTCTGTTGTAACGCCGTACTCGTCGGAAAGAGACAACGAATAAACTACTCAGTAAATTGAAGAATTGTTTTATACGGTCTCACTCTCGGTGTTGGCAATGAGATCACGATCGATTATTTTATCTGCCAACTACAAAGAAGCCATTCTTTATAGCATTCAGGATGCACGTTAAACTGCCGCCGGGTTTGAATCATCTAGACTGATCGAGGACAAGATGCCTACGTGCGGTTGCACGGCGTGGACAAGATGACCAGCAAGTAATACGAGAGAATCCGATCACCCGAAGGATGGATGGATAAAAGGAAAATAATAAGGCTCCTCTGGACAAAGCTGTTGTGGGAACGTAGATTACATCGGGAAAATTCAAACTACTTGTGGTATGAACAAGTGGTAACTGAAATTGCAAAAAATTACAAGAACGTGGAGTCCAAGTTCTGGCAGTGGACGAGGTTAATTGTGAGCTAATAATTTAATTGGCTAGGGGTGTTAAAACTAAGAGAAAATGGGTCATTTGTCCAAAAAAATTTAAAACACGGTTCAAATGGACGAGTAAAAAAAAGTACGGGTGAAATAGCCAAAAAAAAAATAGCAAGGATGAAACCGGATTCATCCCGCTTATACTTAAAAAAAATAGCAAGGATGAAACTGGATGCATCTGTGTAAAATAAAAATAAGAAAAAATTATTTGAAAATGGACAGATGAAACCGGGTTACATCCTCGCCTATTTTTAAATTTTTTGTCCATTTAAAAAAAGATCTTTTTAATTTTTGGCTATTTAAACAAAAGATCAAAACCTAAGTGTCTTTTTCACCCAGGAATTGTTGATTTTGGTCTTTTTGACCAATTTTGTGTAAAACTAAGTGGATTTTGCAAGTTCTCCTCCTCTTGGCGAGTTCCAGTAAAGACTAAGGGACATAATGAGCTAGACGTGGCTACCATTCCTCCATATTTTGTTTGTGGATTGTGAAAAGAGTATCGTGCACAAAACTATGAACTATGAAGAGAGCTTCAGTGAAACAACAACAAATCAAGCTGAACACAACTCCACATCTCGGTTGGAAGGAACACAAAAATCATAAGAGCAGACTTGAAACGAAGTATCATTTTCAACTCTACGGAATTCGAATTTTGGAATGCACTAATCCATGGCAAGCGAAATTCAAGTCATTAATGAAAGCTACAGTACATCTGGTACGAGTAGACAAAAGATGGAGGAAAAAAAAAATGATCCAGTCTCTCCACAAATGCTCAATCATTTATGCATCAACCAGAATTCATGGAGGATATATAGGAGAAATATTAATTAATCAAGCGAAGCCAAGCTCAGAAGCAAAGAGGGAAATCCTCAATCTAATCAAGTCTAAGAGCACTGGCTTGAGGGTCGCTACTTCCATTCGACCAAGAAGCATACAGACAAGATACATATGCGATAGTAAGGTGATCCAGCGTATATGTAGAGAAGAGACACCGCAATCTACACCAATAGCCGCAAGCACACTACGCTCTACTCAAGACTCGACTAGCTATCGAGCATTATCAAGTCCACCACGTGGCAAAAAGTCTCGTCTAGCACATGAACAAATTTTATTGCAGGTTATCACAGTTGGGGGCGTCTTTGTAATGTGTCTACTTACGCAAGGGGGCGACTGGCGAGTTACGTCATCGACGATCGACGCGAAGGAAAAACAAAATTCTTAACCCCAACAAGTTGGAGGTTAAGAGGGGGCGATGTTTGTACCGTGTATAAAGTACATGGAAGGCCCGCAAATCAATACAAGGAGGCATGCAAGGGCGGTTTCATGAGGATTAATGCCAGGAGGCATGCAAGGGCGGTTTCATGCGGATTAATTCCAGGAGGCATGCAAGAGCGGTTTCATGCGGATTAATGGCAGGAGGCATGCAAGGGCGGTTTCATGCGAATTAATGCCAGGAGGCATGCAAGGCAGATTAATGCCATTCAAAAACTAGGTGTTCAAGGATATAAATTGGGGCACCCTGGTAGAGAATAAGGGAGGCAAGCTAATACAGAAATTTTTTTATTGAAAATCCATTGTAATCCTAAAGATCAATAAAACACCACTCCCTAAGGGGAATTCACCCGTGGATGTAGGCAAACCATGCCGAACCACGTAAAATCTGTGTCTCTTTTCTTTACACTCGTTTCATGTTTTAAACCCTGTTTTCCTCATCACCACCAATATCATCGTGTTTAGTACCCGGAAATATTTCTGGCTGCAAACACAACTATTTCAACCACTTCAATTCACATGTTACTGTTGCCATAGATATGTATTCTGTTTCTGCTGAGGAACGAGAAACTGTATGATGCTTCTTAGTCTTTCAAGACACAGGTGAGAAACCAAGAAGACAAACCATCCTGTTAATGAACGTCTAGTTAATGGACAACTTTCCCAATCCGAATCACACCATCCTTTTAAACTAAGACCACTATCAGAGCGCAACAAAATTCCTTGTCCTTAACTCTTTTTCAAATATCTAACCACACGAAGTGTTACTTCCCAATGCTTCACTTTTGGTTGTTGCATAAATTGTGATAAAATATGCACTGAGTAAGCAAGGTCTGGTCTTGTGGCTGACAAATAAATCAAACGACCTTCCAATCTTCTATATTTTTCCACATCATCAAGTACATTACCCTTTCCCAATTCCATTTGATGATTTATTTTCATTGGAAACTTTGTAGGTTTTGCACCCAATAATCATGTTTCCATGATAATATCCAATGCATATTTCCTCTGGCATATGTAGAAACCTTGTTTACTACGAGCCACCTCTAATCCTAAGAAATATTTGAACTTTCCCAGATCCTTTCTCTTGAAACATTCTCCCAAGTAAGTTTTAAAATTATGAAGTCCAACTAGATCATTGCCTGCCACAATCAGATCATAAATATAAACTAAGAAAATTATCAGTTAAGAAATAGTATAATCTTAAATTTGTTTTACATCCTCCGTTCATAAAATTGAATAAGTAGAAAAACAGATATTATGTAGTTAGAATCTTTGCACTTATAATGTCTAGAAAGATGACAATCAGGTTTCTTCACCTACATAAACTCCAGCATGTCTAAGATAAACATAAAATTAACCAAACAAATCACATAGCAAAGAATTAAAAGTAGGATTCACACACAACTCTTTAACTCTGCAAGAAACAAGCTTTTAAGAATCAGAAAATCTAAATCTCATATTTCTTTCCAAGGCGGCGACTGAGTGATCCTTGTTTTGGGCGGTTTAACTTCTTTGTCGTCATGATATCATTGATATGTTAGTCGCTTACGCTTGACTTGTTGTTGTCGATCTTTCCGCACATCATGTCTACAAAGAGGACAACTAGGTTTTCGCTTCGCCCATTCCAACATGCAATTCTGATGGAAAATATGTGAACACTTTAAAAGTATTGCATGATCACCAACAATCATATCTTGAAGACAAACTGAACAAACTTCTCCCTCATCTAGAACAATTATCTTTTTCATATGGCTTCTAATGTAATCTAAACTGTTAAAGGTCGAGTCTGATTCCTCAAAAGCTCTGGTTGTTCTACTAACTAGTTCCTCAAAAGCCCTCGTTGTTCTACTAACATCTTCCATTCCACCTCTTATTAATCTCCTAAGATTATCGAAGCTTCTACTAATATGATCTATTGTTTCTCTAAGATCTGCCATTGCCAACGAATGAATAATCTCCCTTTCCGTACGTGTAACGAATGGGTGGGTCTAATCCAAAAGGATGTGCTGCTTTTCCCTTATATAACAGGAGAAAGGTATCTCAAACCTATGTTGTAAAAGGAGCGCCAAAGACCCACTAAGGCGCAGGACCAGCCCCTAGCAAAAAGAAAAGGCCTCAAGGCAAGGCGACATGGCCATTTTTTTTTTCTTTTTTCTGGGCGCCAAGGGCGCCCAGGGAGCGCTAGGCGATATGCCTGGAGCCTCGCCTCGCCCAGCGCCTTTTACGACACTCAAACTACAAAACATAGTTTCTCCTTATTTAGTTAAGGCGTTTTGGTGTATAAGGCGCCTGGTTTTTAAACAAAAGCGCCACCTCCCTCGTACAAACAAAGTGCCACCATATCCAGTCTGAGTCAGTGATTACAATCCTAGGAGGATGCTTTCTTTTCTTTGCGAAAGAAAAATTGGAGCCTGACACCTCTACAGTCAGTGATTACAATCCTAGGCGGATACTTTCTTTTCTTTGCGAAAGAAAAATTGGAGCCGGAAGCTAAAGTTCTTCAAATAATCACTCATTCATCGATGGTGTAATTGGCTCAATCATTTTTTCCGTTTCTTGTGATGAATTGCACTTACAAGACGTACAAATATCATATGTCGTTGTTCAACATAGTGAGTTATACATCGGACATGGTAATATTCACGTTCGCTTGTTGTTTTATGTGAGACGAAAAGGATTATGATTATATTTGGGCATTACAATAGTGGAAGTTACTCTTCAGAGGATGTGATCTTCCAAGGGTTATAATAGCCAATAATGATGACGCATTAATGACTACGATTTCAGATGTTTTCGTAGATCCACTAATTTTCCGTTGTACATTCCATAGTGAACGATGTGAAAAAGCATTGACGTGCGGTTATTGAATCACCAAAGGTTGATATTAAGAAGTCAAAGAAAGAAGCACTTCAAGGAGAAGTTTGCATAAGCCAACTATCACCGGAAGAACAAGAGGAAAATAAGAACAAAAAATCAAGAGAAAGTGCACTTAAAACACCAAATTTTTTGGGATTCTTTGGTTTAGTCCATCACCGAGACAAGATAGCAAGACAATTAGATGAAGTTTATTTCTGGGTGGAATGGTAAGTACCCAAGTATGTTCTTTTATTGTAGGAACCATAAATGATTGGATCAAACAAGGAGAAATTTATGCGGGCAAGGGCGAGCTGATATAAACACTATGAAAAAAAGTCGATAATATTGCGGAGTCCGTTCACAGCGGATTGAAGAATTTCCTTGATTTTTGGAATCAAGGAAATTAATATTGATACAGTGACGGAGGCAATGAAGCAGTGAAACAATATTTTAAAAATAATATTTATTTATTTTTCGAAGAAAAGGTTATATTAAAGAGAAAAAAGAGAAAAGAATACACAAAGTATCACTCACTCATGAGTTCTTCCCAATTGCTCCAAACGAGACTAGGGGTAACAAATTTAAAGGTGTCAGAATCGGAAGACCACAAAACTACTAAGTGTTTAACAAGATCAATACTCTCAGCGGTGCTTTTCCGTCGACCGCCAAAAACTCTCCCATTCCTATTCTTCCACAAAATCCAACAAATTGTGTAGTGAATTATTTGCCACACAACTTTACCTCTATCGTGCATTACGTTCGTAGTCCAAGCTTCAAACAAATGTAATAACGTTTTCGGCATAGGCCAAGAAATCTTGAAAGATTTAATGAAATAATCTCAAATCTCAAACGAATAAGAGCAATGCATAAACATGTGATCCGTGGTTTCTTTTTCACTCCCACACAACACACACAAATCACTCTCAATTTGGATATTTCTATGAGTCAACATTTCTCTTGTAGGTAGCGAATCATGAAAGGAAGCCCAAAGTATAAAGCTTATCTTGTTAGGAATTGAACGCTTCCAAAGATGACTTACGAAACCGCAAGGAATGTGTTCACCTGACAAGAATTCATAACACCTGTTGGTGCTAAAATTCTCCAAAATGTTGACTTCGTCATCGCCGTCAACCAATGACGGTATAGGAACATCACGACACAACAGGTCCAATTCAAGTCTCTCATTTGCATTCAAACTCCTCTTCAAAAGACAATTCCAACTCCCATTGACAATTGAATTTGCAATTGACGCTTCATTTTCTCTTACTGCTTTGTAAACCACCAGAAATATGTCTTGTAGATGGCCCCTTTGCAACCATTTATCCTTCCAAAAAAACGAGTGCCCTTCCCATTCTTCACCGTGAATGAAGCCAAATCATGAATAGTGGGGACCAAAGTAACTACGTTCTTCCACTGACTACGGCATTGAGGATTATTATCGACATCCGGCATTAGTAAATCATTGTTCCTTTTAAAGTTTTGATTCACAATGTTCCTCCATAGACTATGCTTATTTCTAGAGAATCTCCAAATTCACCTAATTAACAAAGAAAAGTTCAAAAAAAATGGTTCTCTGTGGTGCCAATTAATAAAGCAATGCATTGGTACTACTTCGGTCTCTGTGATGCTCAATGGTTCTTCTTGCAAGCCTTTCATCCCATCAAGAGGACTAAGACAGGGAGACCCAATCTCCCCTTATCTATTTATTCTCTCGATGGAGGGTTTCTCAAGAATGCTCAGTAAAGTGAAAGCATGAAGAAAATACAAGGTATCAAACCAAGCAAAGACAGCCTCAAGCATACATCACTTACTTTTTCCGATGATTGCCTCATATTCTCAGAAAGGCAAAGAACAAGAAATCGAAATCTGCTAAACATCATCAACAAGTTCAGCTCTGCCTCGTGCCAAATGATAAATTTCAAAGAAATCCAGTGTGTTCTTCAACAGACATATGCAGCCACAAAGATGCTCACAATTAATAAGCCTTCTACAAATGAAGCCTATGGGATTAAATGAGAAATACCTGGTCTACCACTATTCTTGGGGAAAAATAAGAAAGAAAGCTTCAAACCAATTGAAGAAAAGGTCCAGAATAGACTTAGTACATGGCAGGGGAAGATAGTTGATCAAGCTGGAAGATCTACTCAAGTCCAAGCAGTGCTAAGTACTATGGCTAATTATCAAATGGGTTGCTTCAAAATGCCAAAAAATATCATAGAAAGCATTGATTAATACAAAGGAATTATTGGTGGAGGAAAGACAAGAAAAAAGGATACAACCCAATAGCCTGGAGCTCAATCTGCAAACCAAAAAGACTTGGAGGAATGGGCTTCAAAAATACAGCAAAATTCAATGAAGCTTTATTGGCAAAACTGGCCTGGAAAATGATCACTGACCAGAACTCTCTCTGTGCAAGAATCTTAAGAGCAAAATACTTCCACAACAAAGATCCTCTAAGTGATAAAATAACAATGCAAGGTTCCTGGATTTGGAAAAGCATATACAAGGGGCTTCAAATTGTGAAGAAATATTATGGGTGGAGTATTGGAAATGGATCACAAGTGAAAATATGGAAACATAACTGGATTGGAAATATCAAGCATAACAATCTATCACAAGCAGCTCAGCACAAAGAAGATGATGACACTGTCCAGAGCTTAATCTTTCAAGAAAATAAGCAATGGAATTTAGAGGCAATCAACCAACTTTTCAATCAAAATGAAAGTGAACAGATAAAAGAAATAAGAATTCCAACAGAAGCACAAGATACTCTTATCTGGAGCCTAACAAAAAATGGTGCTTTTACAGTCCAGTCTACATACAAAGCTTTGGTTCAAGAAAATAATGAAATCAGCATCAGTAAAGAAGACCAAAAGCACTGGTTGAAAATCTGGCACTTAAAGCTTCCATATAAGCTAAATCTGTTCCTATGGAGATGCATGAGGGAGATACTTCAAACAAGATCAAGAATAGGCAGGCATATGCAGCTGGAGGACTACTCTTGCCCTTTTCTGCAAACAAGTTCCGAGACTCGACACTCATATCCTCCTTCACCGTGATCTCGGCCAAAGTCATATGGTTCTCTATCCTCCCGGAAGCAATGCACTCTCGAAGCCAATTCAACAGCCTCGCAAGAATGGATCAAGTCCTGAGTCAAGATCAAAGTATCATTTCATTCAAGAATGAAAAGAGTATCCTTTTAGCATCAGTAATCATGTGGCAAATATGGAAACATAGATGCTCACAAGTCTTTGAAGGAAAAAACACTCATCCTACCAATATCATCATAAGCATTAAAAACTACTGCACAAAGTATAATATCCTAACCTCTGAAACTAACTCACCTTGCAGACACCCTCTCAAAAGGGATATAAAGAAATGGGAAAAACCACCTAAGAATTGGTGGAAACTAAATTTTGATGCTGCTTTTAATAAAGAATCAAAATTATGTGGAATTGGTCTAATCTTGAGAGATTGTGCAGGGAGATTCATGGAGGCCTTGGTGAAGGTGACTAAAGCTAGAGATGCTGAGCAAGGAGAAGGTTTAGCCCTTCTAGAAGCAAAAAGAGAGTGGATTCACAAAGAAGGGTTGGAGAAACATCATCATAGAAGGGGATTGTAAGTCTGTCATTGAAGCGGTGACTTCAAATTTTGCTAATTCTAACCGGGCAAGACCATAACCTTCTTTCGGATATTAGTAGGAAAATAGAAACTGTTAGTAGTATTAAGTGTGTGTTCTTTCCTAGGTCGTAATGAAGCGGTGATGGGTTAGCCAAATATGCCAAAAATTATGTGTGTAATCAAGTGTGGGTTGAATCTCCACCAAGATGTATCCTCTCTATCCTAGAGAAGGACAACTATATGTAATCCCCTCTTTTTTAGTAATGAATTTGCTTTTATGATAAAAAAAAAAAAAATTCAAAAAAAATGCTCAAAAAAAAAATATTGATAAAATCAAGAAAAGTTCAAAAATCAAAAAAAAAGCTCAACAAAGAGGATATACATATGAAAAATTGCCCCGAGAATACAATATCTCACATTGGGCAATAGTATATGATGAGAGAATTAAACTATGAGAGACAAAATGGCAGTAGATGATGAGTGTATTTGTCCTTCGTGTCTTCATTAGGCTTCCATATTGTCATATGCTCGTGAAGTACAAAGAGTTAGGCTATCCATTTCGGAAGAGACTCTCTTTTATCCATCCTCCTACGGAATTTTCGGGAGAATCACCATGGGATACCAAGAAAGGCATCAAATTCTTCATCACTTACGCATGTGGGAACTCAGCTGCCCCACAAATTTTGTAGAGCCAACTAGAGCTATTCACTCGTGCTCAATAATATTTAAATATTGTTGAGTCAGTGCAACTCACTTTGCTTCAAAAGCAATAATTTCTGAAGTAGTGCCTATGTCTCGATGATATCTAACAGTATGCCAATTGCGTGTGACCTTTAATCTAGGGACCTTTATTATTAGATGCCTGGCAAACCCATGGTAAAGTTGAGTCGGAGGAAGGTGGTGCGTATGTTCTCATGCTTGCCGAGTATGTATTCTTTAGTTAACGTACTGAAAAATGCAATAGAGATATGATGGACAATGGATTCCATCATTTCAGGTGGCTCAATCTTGTAATGAATTTTAGTGATACGGTTCATTATTCTGTAATAGTGTTGGTGGACCTGGTGGTGAGTCTGGTGACCTATAGCAACCGAGTTAGAGGCTTAGAAACAATAATTAAATGTCTATTCCATTAATTTGTGGTGGTTTGTTTCTGGCCTCGTCCTCTGAATTTTAGTGATACGGTTCATTATTCTGTAATAGTGTTGGTGGACCTGGTGGTTAGTCTGGTGACCTATAGCAACCGAGTTAGAAGCTTAGAAACAATAATTAAATGTCTATTCCATTAATTTGTGGTGGTTTGTTTCTGGCCTCGTCCTCTCATACATTAATTGTGACTACTCGTTTTCCCGTAGTCTACGTAATGTGTACAATTTAGAGAAATCGGATACTAAGTAGTATTGATACTTCTGTTGAACTGATAATGTTATGTAGTAAAAGATACTCAAGATCACAATAATAACTAAGAACACAAATATAATGTAAAAGCTACTAAGTTATCATGAGACACAAGAGATTTACGTGGTTCGACTTTAGTCTACGTCCACGGGATAATGAGTGATTGTTTTGTATTAAGTTGTAGTGGTTACAAAGATCTTAAATGCTTCCCAAAGTAATAGAGAGAACTCAAGTTGAAGTCATTTCTTAAGTTCTAAACATTAAAGAGGTATAAGCTTAAGACTAGATCTTCTCTCCTAGATATTGAATGCCTTTAGTTTGTTGGTGAGGCTTGGTATTTATATCCCCTTCTGCTCCAGGTATATGTTTGCTGCCTCTGGGTCCATCGTTTGCTGATATACCTTTTGTACAAATGGTACCTTCATTCGCCGCGTGCTTTATCCAGTCCAACCCTGCCACCTCAGCTGACCCACGTTCCTTCAGGAACTTCCCAACCTTAGTATAGGTTGTACCTTCGTTCACCGCCATCCTCTGCCACATCGTCTCTCTCCACGTGCCATGATTATGCGTGTAGATAAGAGATTTGTGCATTTAATGTTGATAAGATATATCATCTACCTTTGTACCTTCGCCAACTTCCTCCTTATAGACTAGGCTTTTACTGTTATCATCTCAGCCGTCAAGGCATCCTTTCTAGGGACGAGATAAAGTAGATCTACGAAGGTATCCTCTGTCACTTGGATTTCTCTACACAACGAGGGCTACACAGTTATCTTGTATGCGGCCACTAAGATCGTGACACGTGCTCCGCAGAATATTGGTATTCACAGTTTGCCTGTTTTCTTTCATATTCTACCATTTGGTAGGATTGGAAGAAAACTTCCGCTACGCCGCCAGTTTTGCACGTACCGATTGGGTGGTCCCTACATGTCCTTTCATGAAATAACTTCCCCTTGAATTTCAGGACATCCAAATTTTTGGATTCTCCAGCCGCCTATAAGAAGAGAATAAAGAGAAGGAATTTTCATTAACTCCTTTTCTTTTTTTCTCGAATTGTCGCTCTCCGTCTCTTTCATAGAGATTTTTCTTTTGCTGCTAACTGCTTCATCTGCTTTTCGATTCCTCAAGGATATGGTTCATCATTTGATCGCACAAGTAAGTGGTACTTGCTCTCTGTTGTTGCTTTAATATTTCTCTATTCTCGATTATGTCATTCTTTTTTGACTAGGAGATTGTTGATGTCGTTGTTGTACTTTCATGTGAGAATCCTAGTTATCTTTTACTCGTTCAAGTTGTATGAGAACTTGGGTTTGATCCCATTTTGCATTCTGATAATGAGTCTGCCATGATTGTTCCTTTTCTGCAACTTTGCTCTTGATGATGAATGTTCTTTGATTTTTTCCTATGACGGGCTTTAACCGCTTCCTTTGGTTGGTTTAGTAAAACCCATGCCCAAAGTATGCCTATTTTTGCCCCCAATTTGCTCTTGAGTCGACTGCAATTTTCTACACGTAAGGGTCAAAGAACCTCTTCGTCAACTGATCCACCTCCGCGGATGGATCATCCTGATGCTACGCCATCTCCACCCCCTGAAGACGCTGAGATACCTAGTGGTACTGAGATGGCTGTTGTCCCTGAGGCTGCTGCGGACCGTGAGGTAGAACAAGTTTCTTTTGAGGATCTTCCACCTCCTCCTCCTCACTATGAGCTTCAGAGGCTTTAATTGGGAGACAAGTATAGCTACGCTCATTTGTCCATAGCTGAGATCACGAAGTCTTTTCGCCTCCATAAGTTCGAGATCTCCTTTGTCAATGGTCCTGTTGTTCTCACCGAGTCCCTTATCCGGGATTTTCCTTACGATGAGAATAACCTTCTAATTAGAGTGTTGGACAATTGGCCGCAGGTATGCTCCTCCCTTTCTTTAGTAGAAAGGATCCCTTCTACTATGACGTTTTGTCTACTAGGGATGACCCGGTGAACAAGACTCAGGTCCGAGGAGTTATGCAGTTGTTGATGGTGGTTTTTAGCTTAGGGTTAAAATCGTAAAACACTAAACCCTAGCAGACAGTGATGTCACAACATTTAAAGTAACAAGCATTTACTAGGCACATTTACTAAAACCTTTAATGTGTCCCCACATAATTACCGGGATATTTTTTTCAAATTAGGGTTACGACAAGCCAAACCCTAATTCCCACGTGTGCCAATGGCAAATCATGCCAGCCACACCGACCACTCCAAAGCATGCCAACCATGCTAGCCGCACCTCTGTGCCAATGGAAAATCATGCCAGCCACACCGACCGCGCCAAAGCATGCCAACCATGATAGCCGCACCTCTGTGCCAATTGCAAATCATGCCAGCCACACCGACCGCGCCAAAAGCATGCCAACCATGCTAGCCGCACCTCTGTGCCAATGGAAATCATGCCAGCCACACCGACCGCTCCAAAGCATGCCAACCATGTTAGCCGCACCTCTGTGCCAATTGCAAATCATGCCAACCACACCGACCGCGCCAAAAGCATGCCAACCATGCTATCCGCACCTCTGTACCAATGGAAAATCATGCCAGCCACACCGACCGCACCAAAGCATGCTAGCCGCACCTCTGTGCCAATGGAAAATCATGCCAGCCATACCGACAGCGCCAAAGCATGCCATCCATGCTAGCCGCACCTCCGTGCCAATGGCGAATCATGCCATCCACACCTACTGCGCCATGCCAAACGCACCTCGCCATGGCCCCATGCCGCGCCACCATACAGCCTTCACTACGCGGCTATCAAAACGAAGGCGTGCAACAATCAACGGTTGCCCTTCAATCCCAGGAGCAAATCCTGGCCGTCTAAGGTTACCAAACGACCTTTGCCCCAAAATCCTAGCTTGGTCACGCACCTAGCCCAAGCTAGCCACGCCATGCGCCTATGGCAATCCCTTGGCCCCACACGCCAAGCCAAAACCGCACCTAGCCCAAGCTAGTCACGCCATGCGCCTATGGCAAACCCTTGGCCCCACATGCCAAGACAAAACCGCACCTAGCCCAAGCTAGCCACGCCATGCGCCTATGGCAAGACCTTGGCCCCACACGCCAAGCCAAAACCTCACCTAACCCAAGCTAGTCACGCCATGCGCCTACGACAAACTCTTGGCCCTATATGCCAAGCCAAAACCGCACCTAGCCCAAGCTAGTCACGCCAAGTGCCTATGGAAAACCCTTGGCCCCACATGCCAAACCAAAACCGCACCTAGCCCAAGCTAGCCACGCCATGCGCCTATGGCAAACCCTTGGCCCCACATGCCAAGCCAAACCAAACCTAGCTAAGCTAGTCGCCCCATGCCAAACACACTTTGCCTTGGCCCTAGCCATGCTAGTCACATCATGCCAAGCTAAACGCACTTTCCTTGGCCCTAGCCACGCCATACGCCCATGGCAAACCCTTGGCCCCACATGCCAAGCCAAAATCACATCTAGCCAAAGCTAGCCACGCCCAAGGAGAACCCTTGGCCCCACATGCCAAGCCTAACCACACCCTAGACGCGCCACCCTGTTGGCCTTCCCTACGCGGCCACCAAAACGAAGGCGTGCAACAATCAACGGTTGCCCTTCAATCCCAGGAGCAAATCCTAGCCATCCAAGGTTACCATATGACATATGGTAACCTTTGGCCGAAAACCTAATTTTGGCCACGCCAAACCTTGCCATGCCAACGGCATTCCAACCTAGCCGCGCCACCACGTTGGCCCTCACTACGCGGCTACCAAAACGAAGGCGTGCAACAATCAACGGTTGCCCTTAAATCCCAGGAGCAAATCCTAGCCATCCAAGGTTACCAGATGACACATGGTAACCTTTGTCCCGAAAACCTAAGTTTGGCCACGCCAAACCTTTCCATGCCAACCTAGCCACGCCACCACGTTGTCCCTCACTACGCGGCTACCAAAACGAAGGCGTGCAACGATCAACGGTTGCCCCTCCTCTCAAGATGCAAAATCTCGACCGTCGAAGGTCACCAGGCTGGCAAGTTTCCCGAGCTTGACTTTCCAAGCCACAACAACGTGCTACATGTTTTCCAAAACATTCGAGACATCAACACAAACTGGGGGATCCTTTTTCGTATTGGTTTGGCGGTTTACAACGTGCGGCGTACACTACGCCCGTCATAAGGAAGTGTCATAAGGGTGAGGCGGTTAGTAAATATGGGAAGTTATGTGTGAAACGTTCATGGGACATAAAGCACATGCGTTAACAACTTTATGGGACATCAATTCCATAACGTTAGCAGTTTCACGAAAACCAGTTTCATGCATTAACCACTTTATGGAACATCAATTCCATGCATCTGATTGTTACCACCTCCTCCCATTTACTTCCCCACTCCTTAATGAGACCAGGGTACGTTTTTACTCCGACTTGTATAAATAGGTCTTACCTATTTCCATTGAAAAACAAGTTCATACGGGAGATACAACACTCATAAATACTTACTTGCTAGCTCACCTTTTTAGCTCTCTCACTTTTTTGATAACAAGTCGTGGTAACCCAACTACTCTTCTAGAATCAACTATTCTGGTCTCACCACTTTCCTTGCTTTCCTCCCTAAAACCAACCTATTCTCCTTCACTTTGTGACCGAAGAAAGTATGGAACAGCCATTTCTTGGTTTAGGACGGACTTGTACAGATTGATCTCTCGAATCTAAAGTACTCCCTTGCAGTACATTGTTTAGGGTTTAAATTGTTTCTCACCTGCACACCCGCAATTACCAAAATCAGCAGAAACCATTTTCACATACAAACAATTGGCGACCACAAATGGGAGGTTCGATCTTTCGGTTATAGTGTCAATTTTCAACCAAATGATCTCATTCTTCGACCCGAGACGTCAAGATGGTAGAGGAAGGCAATCCACTCCAACCTCGTTATTCGACGGCCGGATTATCGGTCATGACACGACAAGGGATGACTCGGGGACTACTCGAGGATGGAAGCAAAACGATCCGCCTGTGGATTAATCGTGCAGATTATCGACAACTCAAAGAACGACTTAAGACCGGGACTTCCCATGACCATGTTTCTCGAAAAAAAAAAACTTGGTCCTACACCCGGAAAGTTTATTCTCATTAGAAGACCTGGGAAACCGAGTAATTCTTATCTAGACAAAAATACGTGGTTTGGTTTTTCAAGTTCTGATAAAACCTATAGACATGTTTCATACCATGTCATCTACCAACACACGATTCCATGGTTTTCCTGGGATGTCCGCGTCACTTTCATTCATATCCAAAGACAATTCAATTCTAAACATTTCATTCAAAAAAAATATATAATCCAAAACCGTCAAGGTAGCATTTATCTATTAACCCGGGAAAATCAAAATCAAAACCAAAACCAGCGTCTCATTTGCCTTTCAAAAAAACCCTAAAGATAAGAGGTCCGTAAGACAGATATATTCAAGGGAAGTTTTCCAATGGCTTGCTCCTTTTGGCAAAGGCCTCCCTCGTGCTTTGGGAGCCGCCCTTTAGTTTCAGCTTCTGCGCAACTTCTTTAATTCCGCTTCTCGCTTCTTCATCATGTCTCGCGAAAGGACCTTCAATGCTCCAAACCAACGACTTTGTCAACATCGAGAGACCTTCAATGAACCAAGGAACGTTGAATTCAAAGCCCACGCACATGTCACGATGGAACTTCCAGCTCGAGATTACATCCTCAGAAATTGTATGACCAGTCATGTTGCACATCTCATAAATCGAAGACAAGGCTTCCTCCACACACTTGACCAACGCATGTCGACTAGTGATCTTCTTAGTCGTGGCAATGTGACCATAACTTTCCCAAATATTGGTGTACAATGTCGCATGTTTAGATGGCATGCTAAATCCACCAATCAACACATGACCTAGGAAAGGGGACAGATACGGAGGATTGAAGGTGGCACTCGCAATCGAATCAAAGAATCGGAAGGAGATCCTAACTACGATTTCACCCCGGTTCTCTCCTCCACTCGAAGTCACAAGAGCACCCTCGGGACGATGAATCTCCATGTCCAAGTCGCTATCTAGCAATTTCCTCAGTAGGAAGTACGGCTACGTCTTTACTCTGGTGGTCTTCCACTTCAAGACCATCCCCAGGAACGGTTTCCTCTTAAAAATCAAAATTTAGTTTTACTGCAAAAAAAAAAGGGAGAGAAGAAAAACATGGAGGGGACTCACCGATTCGGGCCAGCATCAGATTAGACGAAGATTCAAAGATCTGTTATCGGAAGAACTACTCTTGCCATCGCTGGACTCTGAACTTTCATCCTTTTAGGAATCCCCATCACCATGGATAAGCTCGGCACCCCCACCCTTTGTCTCGAAAAACGATACTTTCTGACTACTTGCAAGTTTGGCAATGATGTTCGTGCTGCTGAAACCCTGGACGAGATACAAGAACACGTTCTCAGAAAAGAAATAAGGATATACGTGATCCAGCTGAAGTCAAGAAAGATATCACACGTACCCTCATGTTGGATGAACTAAAAGTCAGTAGAGCTGTGGAATCTGACTGGAAACCGCTTGCACGATTCTTAGACCTTCTCTCCTTCACTTGGGGATTGTCCACGTCGACCGACAGATTTTATTTTGGTTAAAGAAGTATCCCTCAACAACGGATGTTTTGCTAAAATCTAGGCGGAAGGACTACCACGAGTGTTCTCCACTACGGCTTTCACAAATTCCTGGATGACGAGGAATTCACTGCCAGAATGCGTTATACTTGGAGGTAGTCGACTTGATTTCATTAAAAGCAAGAAAGGGAGACTTATGCCCGGCGCAAGAACACTAGCATCAAGAACGTCCGATAATGGATCCTCTTGAGCTGCCAGCTGACGAACGAGAGGGACCCCTTGGTCGAAACCCATATGTCGAGTTGCTCGCTCAATATTATAAGAGACTGCCTGACACGATCCTCGAAAAAAAGACGGTATATATCCAGACGTGCAACTTCGCATGAATACAATCTCACCGACTCCTAGATTCCCTTCACCAGAAAGCAAATACATGTTTGGAACAGAAGCAAAAGTATTAACCTGGGCTATGGATGTACACACTGAGGCCCATGGACAAAAATTATCGGCGCACGAGTTATCAAGCAAATCAGCCAGGTTTGAGCCAGCTCTTGGGCACCTATTCGACCAGCGAAGTATTCTCGAACTACCCAAAGAAGCGGGAAGTGAAACCAACGGTTTAGGAGCATATCTTTCAAAATGCTCCCATAGCCACGCTTGGAGAAAAGCAACATGAACATACGAATCCACTTTCATGTAACCGTTTGAAGCACGCATGTACATAGACAAATGATCCAAGTGTGTGTACAGAGAACCGAGAAACAAGCCGCCAATGAGGAGAACGGCTCATTTCGCCAATTTTATAGCAAAATTGATGAGTTCCAGCCTTATCTCCTTATTACCAGAGCCATCATCGAAAATATCCCGGGATAACCAGAGAGCCAAGAATGCCGCGACGTGGAGTGTACTATTCTTCTGATCCGGTGCCATCTCATCGGGAAACCATTGAGACATCCACCAGGCATAAAAACACTTCGTCTCGTTCTCCTTTCGGACAAACCCTTTCGACTTCGCAACCAGCGCGGTAAGCATTTTTTCGTCATCAGCAGACATCTTGGTATTAAGGTTTCCTGTCATGGGAAGATTCAGCAGGATAGCAACACTTTCTAAGGATATGGTCAGTTCTCCCCACCTACATATGGCCGTATGAGTATCTGGACACCACCTGGAGATGAAATCAACCAAGCTCGGGATGTTTTTCCTAATTTGAAGTGATGCAGAGGCTGCGACAGCATCAATAATTTGCGCCTTGGTCAAATTAGCTCTTACGCACTCTTGACTTATCATAAAGTGCACCCATTTATCAAACGAACGCAGTAGACTCACTGGGATTTTTAAATCAATAAGAGAGGCGGAATACTCTTTCCTCTCGGAAGGAAAAACCGTTTTACATTTCAAGGAGGAACAGACGGTCCCCTCCTCACTCTCCGAACCGGTCGAAGCGAGAGCGCATGCTTAAGTGGACTTCTCCGGCGAGACTATCGTGAAGAATTTATCACCACGTTTGGCTTGGAGTTACCAACATCCTTGATGTATGGCGTAATTTTTTTCTCAAGCGACGTCATAATAAAGATTCTCTCACAGTACTTCCGCTTTCCAAGCAACTACAACCTAACAATACGAAGAGAGATTATTACGGAAAGCGCACGAAAATTAATTTCATCCAAGACGCAAGCCAGTTTGTTTCAAGGTCGTACCCCGCGGCATAGGATTCTTGTCCAACCGAGGAGGAGTGACCCACCAGGGGAACCATGCCCACGGACACAACAAAACAAGGACTAAACCCTAAAAACTAGGTTTTCGTGGGAAAGGGATGGAAAATTACTATCGCGTGCTTACCTTACACAACGAGTTGAGGCGGTCAACATTACTATGGTATTCATGCCTAAGAACTACTATGAGCGCGTGCAAGACATACCTGTGGCTAGGATCCACACCAACATGTTCTACAAGGTCATAAAAAGGTACTCCTACAACTAGGTTTTTTCACCAACACAAAAAAACAAAAGAAAAAGCAAGTTACAGAGGAAGTACTGGAAGACATACCTAATCCGCTCGCCCCTTCACCGCTACCAAGCAACAAAAGAAGAAACAATAAGGGCGTGAATCAAAGAGAGAGGCCAGCCATCCTTTTTATAGGCGTGATACTTGGGAGTTCGAACAAGAAAAGGATTTCCAATTTTGAGCCAAGGAAGGAAAAGAGGAAACCGGTCCCGCAAAGACCAATTTCCACGTCCAAGACCACTCACGCCACACCACGGCCCCACCACGCCTAGCCGTCCTTGCACGTTCCACCATGCCATTGCTGCGGCCCCCCTGCCAAGCCATTCGCTCCATTGTCGCGGCCCCACCACGCCTAGCCGTCCTTGCACGTTCAACCATGCCACTGCCGCTCCCCCCCCTGACAAGCCATTCGCTCCATTGTCGCGGCCCCACCACGCCTATCCATCCGTGTACGTCTCGTCTTTCCAAGGCCACACTATGCCTAGCCGCCTGCTCTACTGTCGCGACCCTATCATCCACGCGTTTGCCTCACCAAGACCACGCCACCTCCTGGCCCATCGAGCCAAGCTGTCCACTTGCGTCGCCTTCCAAGACCGCACCCCCTTTGCCTTGGAAATGTACGACCAGACCAAGCCGATAACTTTCATCTCACCACTCCACGGTCTGCATTCCCAGTACAACTTACGCAGGGCCGCCAACACGGGAAGCTAAAACTCTCTTTACCACTCAAAAAGGTTAGTCGGATTCTCCTGACCATCTTTGCAATGATTTACACCTCGATTACTTCCTTGTCTGTCATCATCATATGCTTACCTCGCAACAAGGCACATGTTCCGATCTAAGCATGGGACTTAATGTTGATGGTGGTTTTTAGCTTAGGGTTAAAATCATAAAACATTAAACCCTAGCAGACAGTGAGGATTTACTAGGCACATTTACTGAAACCTTTAATGTGTCCCCAAATAATTACCGGGGTATCTTTTTCAAATTAGGGTTACGACAAGCCAAACCCTAATTCCCACTTGTGCCAATGGCAATCATGCCAGCCACACCGACAGCGTCAAAGCATGCCAACCATGCTAGTCACACCTCTGTTCCAATGGCAAATCATGCCAGCCACACCGACCGCGCCAAAGCATGCCAACCATGCTAGCCGCACTTCTATGCCAATGGAAAATCATGCCAGCCACACCGACCGCACCAAAAGCATGCCAACCATGCTAGCCGCACCTCTGTACCAATGGCAAATCATGTCACCCACACCGACTGCGCCTAAAGCATGCCAACCATGCTAGCCGCACCGACCGCGCCAAAGAATGCCAGCCATGCTAGCCGCACCTCTCCGTGCCAATGGAAAATCATGCCAGCTATACCTGCTGCGCCATGCCAAACGCACCTCGCCATGGCACCATGCCGCGCCACCATACTGGCCTTCACTACGCGGCTATCAAAACGAAGGCGTGTAACAATCAACGGTTTCCTTTTAATCCCAGGAGCAAATCCTGGCCGTCTAAGGTTACAAAACGACCTTTGCCCCAAAACCCTAGCTTGGTCACGCACCTAGCCCAAGCTAGCCACGCCATGCGCCTATGGAAAGCCCTTGGCCCCACACGCCAAGACAAAACCGCACCTAGCCCAAGCTAGTCACGCCATGCGCCTATGGCAAACCCTTGGCCCCACATGCCAAGCCAAAACCGCACCTAGCCCAAGCTAGCCACGGCATGCGCCTACGGAAAGCCCTTGACCCCACACGCCAAGCCAAAACCGCACCTAGCCCAAGATAGTCACGCCATGCGCCTATGGCAAACCTTTGGCCCCACATGCCAAGCCAAAATCGCACCTAGCCCAAGCTAGTCATGCCATGCGCCTATGGCAAACCCTTGGCTCCACATGCCAAAACAAAACCGTACCTAGCCCAAGCTAGCCACGCCATGCGCCTATGGCAAACCCTTGGCCCCACATGTTAAGCCATACCAAACCTAGCCAAACGCACTTTGCCTTGGCCCTAGCCATGCTAGTCACATCATGCTAAGCCAAATGCCCTTGCCTTGGCCCTAGCCACGCCATAAGCCCATGGAAAACCCTTGGACCCACATGCCAAGCCAAAATCGCATCTAGCCAAAGCTAGCCACGCCCAAGGAGAACCCTTGGCCCCACATGCCAAGCCTAACCACACCCTAGCCACGCCACCCTGTTGGCCTTCCTTACGCGGCCACCAAAACGAAGGTGTGCAACAATCAATGGTTGCCCTTCAATCCCAGGAGCAAATCCTAGACATCCAAGGTTACCAGACGACACATGGTAACCTTTGGCCCGAAAACCTAAGTTTGGCCACGCCAAACCTTGCCATGCCAACGGCATGCCAACCTAGTCGCGCCACCACGTTGGCCATCACTACGCGGCTACCAAAACGAAGGCGTGCAACAATCAACGGTCGCCCTTCAATCCCAGGAGCAAATCCTAGCCATCCAAGGTTACCAGATGACACATGGTAACCTTTGGCCCGAAAACCTAAGTTTGGCCACGCCAAACCTTGCCATGCCAATGGCATGCCAACCTAGCCGCGCCACCACGTTAGCCCTCACTACGCGGCTACCTATACGAAGGCGTGCAATGATCAATGGTTGCCCATCCTCTCAAGATACAAAATCTCGACCGTCGAAGTTCACCAGGCTGGCAAGTTTCCCGATCTTGACTTGCCAAGCCACAAAAACGTGGTACATGTTTTCCAAAACATTCGAGACATCAACACAAACTGGGGGATCCTTTTGGGTATTGGTTTGGCAGTTTATAGCGTGCGGCGTACACTACGCCCGTCATAAGAAAGTGTCATAAGGGTGAGGCGGTTAGTAAATACGGGAAGTTATGTGTGAAACGTTCATGGGACATAAAGCACATGCATTAAAAACTTTATGGGACATCAATTCCATAACGTTAGCAGTTTCATGAAAAACCAGTTTCATGCGTTAACCACTTTATGGAACATCAATTCCATGCATACGGTTACCACCTCCTCCCATTTACTTCCCCACTCCTTAATGAGACCAGGGTATGTTTTTACTCCGACTTATATAAATAGGTCTTACATATTTCCATTGAACAACAAGTTCATACGGGAGATACAACACTCAGAAATACTTACTTGCTAGCTCACCTTGTTAGCTCTCTCACTTTTCTGATAACAAGTCGTGGAAACCCAACTACTCTTCCAGAATCAACTATTCTGGTCTCACCACTTTCCTTGCTTCCCTCCCCAAAACTAACCCATTCTCCTCCACTTTGTGACTGAAGCAAGTCTGGAATGGACATTTCTTGGTTTAGGCCGGACTTGTACAGATTGATCTCTTGAATCTAGAGTACTCCCTTGCAGTACATTGTTTAGGGTTTAAATTGTTTCTCACCTGCACATCCGCAATTACCAAAATCAGCAGAAACCATTTTCACCTACAAACAGCAGTATACTGGTAACTACTGGCGTGCCCTTCGTGAGAGCTGGTACCGTAGTAAGGGAAAGACTACTTTGAAGTCTTATGAACCCTTTGCTGATGGAAGATCTAAGCAGGAGGACTATACCCCTGCCAACTTCAATGCTACATATGTTGATGCTATTCAGAAGAGTAATCTTCTTCCTTGAAGTGTTGGCCATCGTCGTATCCATGTTACTGCTAAGCAAATCATGGAAGGTAACAGCCTTCGTCTGTTGGAGTAGATCGATAAGACTGGTTTGACTGTTATCCCTTATTCTGTTAGGCTATCTTTGCCGAAGTCTAATCGCATCCACCTTGACCATGATGATCGTTGGGCTCGTACTCCTCTTCGTGTGGTGGGTTCTTGGGCCTACGGTTTTACTACCGCATATCCCAACATTCCTCGTACAACTTTCTCTCTTCCTGAGAAATATGATGGATATCAGTCTTGGGTTTTCAACATTGCTTCTTCTCATGAGGTAACCTTCATTTCTGTTTGAAGGCTTTTGCTTTAATATCTTTATTTGATATTCTGATGGCTTTCTTTTTTAGCCTGCCCCTGCTTCGTCTGCTGGAACTGGTCCGGGCTCTGCTGGTACGTGGCTACCAGGACTAGGAAGAGGAAAGCTTTGGTTGAAACAACTACACCAACACCTTCGGAGGAAAGGATCATAGCCATACCTTTGTGTTTGTAAGTTCCTTAGTATCTTTCCCCTGATCCTTAGATGACGCATGTGTTCTTCCATAGTCTTCCAAGAGAAAGGGCAAGTTGAAGGCTGTTATTGATCTTGAGGCTTTGGATGAGGATCCCAAGGCTGTTGGGGAGGTGCCGGATGATGAAGATATGGAGGACATCGAGGATACTGGCCTCAGCCCTCATTTGGATGATATTGAGGAAGATTTTTCCAAGGATATCCCCAGTCCCATCCGTGCTGGCTCAGTGGAGGGTGAGAATATCCTTGCTGGGAGTGGTGCTCAGTTGGTCGACCCTGTTAGTGTTAAAGCTCCAGCTCCTACTTTGTCTTTAAATATGCCTTCGTTTTCTGCCCCTGGCGGAGCATTGCCTGTTATCTCGGCTACTGCTGAAGCTGTTGTTGTAGCTTCCAAGAGTCTTCCTTCATCTCCAGCTACTTCGCTTCAATCTAGTGGTTCGTTTGCAAAGGTTGTTACCCCAGTGGTGAGGGTTAGCAGTTCAGATACTCATCCGAAGAAGAAGGTTGTGATTTCACTGGCCAGCTTCTCCTTCAATGCTACGCCAACTTCCTTAGGGAACGCTCAACCTGTCTATACTGCCCCATGTTAGCAAAGCCATTGGACCTCCGCCTTATTCACCAGATTGGACTAGACTAGGTAATCTTCCTTTCGCTGGTGATATGGACTTAGGTGGTGTTCAAGCTTTTTATTTTGTTCCTAGCTCGTCCACAATGCCATCTCTTCGTCGTGGTGAGGGTTCAGCAGTTGTGCCCAATGTTAGTTCTGAGGCGACTGAGGGAGTTGTTGCTGAGTCTAGCCAGGGTAAGATGCCTGAGAGCTTGAGCCTTGGTAGTTCTGATAATGATATTCTTGTAGCCATCCTGCGGGACTGTATGGGCCCTTTTTCTGTTGGAGTTGATCATCATCACCTGGATAGTTCTTTTGAGGTAGCTTCGCAGCTGGATTTACTATCTGCTCAGTACCGTGCATCTAAAGACTTGTTCTTTAACCCGGATTTCCGTCGCTCTAGTCAGAGCTTTGGTGAAATCTGCATAGGTAGCATCCGAGAGATGGAAGCTTTTATGGATACCTATGCCAATTTCCTCCCTCGTCTCTCGGCGTTCTTAGTAAGAAATTCTTGCCTTACTGTTTTGTTGTTTGCCTTGATTCTTCATTCCTCTTCTACTCCTTTCTTTTCAGCTTTGCAAGTAGATAGATGTTGGTTGTACCTTATTCAAATTACATAGAGCTAAGTGTACTCACTTGAGTGCCCTTTTGGAGCGTGCTCGTCAGGAATATGCCCTTGCTATCACAAAGCAACCTTCGTCCAGTAATGCTGCTTTTGTTGCTAAGGTATCTTCCTTGGAAGATGCTCTGAGTAAGACGCAGAGGTCTCTGGAGGCTTGTTTGTTGGATCTCAAGAGAGCGAAAAAAGCTTCTAAAGTTGTTGAGGATGGGCGTAAAGTTGTTGATTCCGCTCTTTCTTCCAAGTCCTCCAAAGCCATAGGTTTGTTTCTTCTTTACATTAGCCTTATTTTTGTTCTTGTTTGACTGCATAGTCTAAGACAGCCTTCGTCTGCCAGTCGGTAGATCTAGTGAGCTTAGTCACCTCCAAGTAGCCAAATTAACCTCCGATGTTTGGTACTATCAGAAGAAGTCCGATAGGTTGATGAACGTCACCATTCATAATGAGGCCCAACTTTCCCTCGAGTCTGCTCATAATGTTGATTTAGTGAATCAGATGGCTTTGCTCCGTAAAGACGAAGCCCTTAATTGGAAGGAGAGTATCATTTTAAAGCAAAAGGAGGATATTGCCTTAGTTGAGAAACGTCTCTCAGCCCAAGAAGTTATCCGCAAGAAGTATTATGCAGATTTCGAAGATGCCTGCGCTTCCTTAGCTAAGGTTACCGCAGAGCGAAATGTCCTATCTTCTGAGGTATGTTCTCTTAAGAACAAACTTGCCGAGGCCAGCTCCGTGCCTTCTTCCCTGTCGCACGCAGATTTGGTTAAGAGGTTGGAAGAGTTAGAGAATGTTTACCAAGTTTTGACCGCTGAGAATGCTTCGCTTCGGATTGATGTTGATGACCTCTGAACTGAACGCGATACCCTTATGGAGGATCTCGAAGCCGCTGAGGTGGACCTTGCTGAGGCTCAGCATAGTTTAGAAGAATCTCTTAGCCATGCAGGAGGTAGCTTAGGGTCCTCATATTCCTGCAGCATCCTTTGTGCCTTTCTCTGTTTCTTCTTATTACTTATTCCCTTTATATTTCGCAGGTCTCCAAGAGCAGTTGGTAGGTGAAAACGCCAAGATTAACCGGCTTGAAGGTCAAATATCTTCGTTGGAGATATCTCTCCAATTTGATGCTGCTGTTAATTTTAAGGCTGGGGCGCTTCAACAAGCTAATGATCAGCTCAGCGCTCAGGTGAGGGAACTTAGTCAGAAATCTGCCTCTGTTCTGGTGGCTCATGCCTCTCAAATGAAGATTCAATTCGAGAAGTCATCCATTGATTATATCAACGACACCTTTGAAGAAGTTGAACGTCAGGCTGAAGGTGTAGTCTTTCCTCGTCTTCCTTACCCATGGTCGTGTCATGTTCATTCTGCTTCTAACTGGACTTCTTTGTTGTATTATGCCCCCAGCTGAGAGGCCTTTGCATTATCTCCTTGTCTTGAAACAATACTTTCTCATGGTTTGAACCTTTGTCATCTGCAACTTTTAAGACGTGTTAGTCGTATTTTGGTAACATTACTATCGTACCCTTATTATTGCATGAATATATATGTAGACATATTGTGTCTAGCTATTCGCACATTCGAGTTATCACAAGGTGCTAAGGTATATTTAACCTTTGGTGGAACATTCATCGTCCTACCTAAGTATACTTTGGCTAGAAGGTACCGTGGTGGCGAGGGCTCCTACATGGGAAATAATGTTCCCGTAACCCTACGCGTTCAGCGCAAAGGATGCTTTACTTCGACAAGGTATCTCTATAGGGGATATCTTACTTTTTATTATTGCCTCATGAATGGAGATATCACTCCGAGGATCCGAGTATTGACATATGCGCAGTTATGTCTTGCCTTGTCTCATCGTCAATCCTGACGGAGGGTGTCTATTCTAACCCAGTTTGTTTTTAATCAAAAAATAGACTTTCTCTTAGAAAAAAGTTTCTTTCATTGATTAGTAAGGTTTATAATACCTTTGGTCATGGATAGAACATGGTGGGCTATTGCCCCTTCCCTTCTTCTCCTGAGTAATAACCATTCACTTACGGGTAGTACTTATTTAAGTACATTGCGTTCCAAGGGTGTTTTAATACTTCACATTTGAGGTTCCTTAGTATGACCCCTTCCCGGTGATGCCGTGTATGATGTAGGGCCCGTCCCATGTCGGAGCTAACTTTCCCCACTCCTTCTTTCTTTGATATGGTGCTATTTGACGTAGCACATACTCTTCAACCACAAAGTTTCTAGGGATGACCCGTTTGTTGTATTCGCGATCTATCCTTCGTTGATAGTTTACCATCTTTTGCAAAGCCACTTCCCGCCTTTCTTCAAGATCATTGAGTTTTCCTAGCATTAGGTCCGTTGTCAGGTTCTTTTCCCAGGCCTCCGTCTTTGTTGTTGGAAGTATTATCTCCGTTGGGATGACTGCTTCGGCTCCGTAGGTTAACAAAAATGGAGTTTCTCCCGTGGGCGCCCTCCTTGTAGTTCGGTAGGCCCATAGAAAATTGTGTAGTTGTTCACACCACCTTTTCTTGTATGCTCCCAGCTTTTTCTTCAAGATCATCGCTATCGTTTTGTTAGTCGCTTCCGCTTGTCCATTGCTCTTAATTAGGGTAGATAGGAGTGGACTTGTTCTTCTGAATGTTGAGAGTATCAAACAACATATCTATGTTTTTTCCTTGCAATTGCTTGCCATTGTCAGAGACTATGGCGGCTGGTATCCGAACCTGCATATGATTTGCTCAAACAAGAATTTAAAGACATTTGTGTCCCTAATTCTTGCCAAAGCCTTTGCTTCCACCCACTTGGTGAAATAATTTGTAGCCACGATAAGGTATTTTCTCTTCGAGGTCCCTTCTATTAAGGGTCCAACAATATCAACCCCCCATTTGACAAATGGACAAGGGCTGATGACTGAGTTGAGCTCCGTTGCTGGTGCTTTAATCGTCCTGGCAAAGCGTTGGCATCTTTCGCAGCGCTTGGCCACGTTATTTGAATATTCGTCCATGCTTATCCAGTAGTATCCTTGCATCTTGGCTTTGATTGCCAAGGACCTTCTTCCACTATGGTTGCCATATTCTCTGCTGTGTATGTCATGTAATATTTTTCTACCTTCGGTTTGTCAGAGGCACCGCATCAGAGGTCCAAGAAATGACTTTTTGTATAGTACTCCGTCACGGTAGTTGTACATAGCTGCTTTTGATTCGATCTTTCGAGCCTCCTTGACGTCTGTTGGTAAGGTTTCTTTGTCGAGATATTGGTCAATTGGAATCCTCAAATCATCTTCCACCTCATCTCCGCTTTCTTCGTCTGACATTGGTTGGTCTTTGTCAAGCTCTTCGACTTCGTTATCTGGTTCTTCTTCATCTTCTTTTTCCTTCTCAGCTTCTATCATGGCTCGGGTTTGAACGACAAAATCCTCTTCCGCTCCTGAGATTGGTCCTTCTATCGATGGCTCATATATCCTTCCAATTTACAAGGAGGTTGTATTTCTGTCCCTTAGCATTGAAGATATGAATGCTAAGGCATTTGCGTGTCTGTTATCTTTTCGACAGACATGTCTGAAGGTAACGTTGTTGATCTTCGACGCATGCTCCTGTGCTAACTTTAGGTACAAAGATAGCATCGGATCCAGGGTTTGATATTTGAGTTCGATTTGCGTAATGACTAATTGTGAGTCACTAGTTAGACGAACATATGATAAGCCTAGCTCCCGTGCCAAGCGTAGACCATGTATGACCTCCTGTATCTTTGTGATATTATTAGTTTATTATTCGAATTCTAACATTAATGCATGGATGAGTCGGTCTCCAGTAGGGGTTCTTATTACAGTCCCTATGCCTACACCTTCTCCGTTGGAGGATCCATCCACGAATATCTCCCACCTTCGTGAATTCTGAGGTTCCAAGAGATCCTCAGGTCCTGCTTTTCTTCTTCCATTCCTGGGATGTCATCAATCTCTGCTTCGTCGTTGAGAGGTAGGTCTGCTAAAAAGTCTGCTAAGATTTGTGATTTCTCAGCCTTCCTTGTTTCAAAGATTATGTGAAATTGCTTGATCATGGCATTCCATTTTGCCACCCTTCCGATTTTCTCTGTGCTGTCGAGGATTTGACTTATCCGAGCCTTTGTAAAGACTCGGATGGTATGTGCGTCGAAATATATCCTTAGTTTTTGTGTTGCCACTACTAAGGCATATATGAGATGCTCCACCTTAGTATAATTACGCTCCGCTGAACTGAGTATTTTGCTGATGCAGTATATGGGATTTTCTCATTGTCCTTGGTCTCGTACTAGTACTGCGCTTAAAGCGTAGCTTGTTGCAGCTAAGTACAAGGTAAGGATTTCACTTGGCTCCGGTTTTTGTAAAATGGGTACCGAAGTCAAATATTCCTTGATTTTTTGGAGATCATGTTCGCACTCCGTGGTCCAAATGAACCTGCTTCCTTTCCTTAGTGTATCTAAAAATGCCTTGCACTTATCTGATGACCTTGCTATGAATCTTCCCATGGAAGCTAAGATTCCATTTAGCTTTTGTACTCCTTTTAGTGTTTGCGGAGATGGCATTTCCATTATTGCTCTGACCCTTTCGGGGTCCACTTCTATTCCTCACTTAGTTACCAAGTGTCCCAGAAATTTTCCTAAGGTTACTCCGAATGAGCATTTCTCCGGGTTCACCTTCATGTTAAAGTTTCTCATGTCTTTGAATATTTCCTTTAGGTCTGACAAGTGGTTTTTTGCCTCTTTAATCTTGAAAAGCATATCATCCACGTAGACCTCTAGTATTTTTCCTATCCATGGCTTAAAGATTTTGTCTACCAATCGCTGGTATGTTGCCCCCGCGTTCTTTAGTTCTAAAGGCATCCTTGTATAGCAATACAAGCCTCGTGGGGTAAAGAACGCAGTATGTTCGTGGTCTTCTTCTGCAAGGGCGATTTGGTTGTAACCTGAGTATCCATCCATGAAGGATAGCCTCTAGTGACCTTCGGTTGCATTGACTAGCTGGTCAATGTTTGGCAGCGGGTAGCTGTCTTTGGGGCACACTCTGTTGAGATTTCTAAAGTCGATGCAGATGCGTACACCTCCGTTCTTCATAGGCACAATCACCATGTTGGATATCCACATTGGATACTTGACTTCTCGTATGAATCCTGCGGTTAGTAGGTTTTGTAATTCCTTTTCTACCGCTTCTTGGTAGATATCTGCTACCTTGTGAATGCGTTGTTTGAATGGTGGTATTTCTGGTTTGATTAGAAGGTGGTGAGAGACCAAATTCGGGTCAATTCCAGGAATGTCTTCCATTGACCACGCAAAGACATATGCATAGTCCCTTAGTAGCCTTAGTAGCTGTATCTCCTCGTCCTCTTCAAGTAAAGTTCCGATGTTGATCATTTTTGGCTATGCTTCCGTGCCGATGTTGATCTTCTTTGTTAGTTCCACTAGTAAGAGAGTTTGTTTCTGAGGATGCCGAGGAACGCTTTTCTATAATAGTCATTTGGCAGAGACGTGCGCCTCTGGGGTGGCGGAGGTGCGTGTCTCCGGAACTGAAATGGCTTCGGGTACTGAGAAGGCTCCGTCCTTCACTTCTTTAGCGTTTGCTTTGCGTCTTTTTCTTTCGTGTTGTTGAGTAGCAGCCCTTTCTTCGTTGAGTATGACCTCTGCTAGATTTCATAGCCTTGCGTCATGATGGTCACCTTTAATTTCCATTTCACCCATGGGCGTGGGAAATCAGAGGTACTGATGATATGTCAAAGTCGTTCCTCATAATCTAAGGACCCATAGCCTGCCCGTGATTATGTAGGGAGAAGGTGCTTCCACCACGCAGAACCTTGTATTGGTTACTAAGGGTCCTTCACGTACCTGCAAGATAATTTCTCCTTTTGATCTAGAGACTGCTCCATTGAAACCGTATATTATGCAAGTGGAATAATCCATTTGCTCCGTCGTTAAACCCATACGCAGGTAGGGTTCATAAAACAATAAGATTAAAGAAGTTCCCCGGTCAACGAGGACCTTTGTAACGTTCCATCCATGTACCGGAAGAGTGATCATTAGTGGGTCGTTGTGCATTTTGACCTCCTGATTGACGTCTTTTTTTGAGAAAGTTAATGGCGTGTCCATCCATTCTTCCCATGTGCTAGCAAGTGGTCCGCATAGCTTGAACACCTCATGGTTTTCTAGCTTTCTTTTGTTTCGGGCTAACTCGAGGATATCTTTGAGCAGTTCTTTCTGACCTTCGTTGGGGAAGGTGATTATGTTGATGTATTTGCCGTCCTGAGGTAGTTCTACCCTTTTCTTCGGGGCCACCTCAATTTCAGCTGGTTGTATCTGTACGTGCTCCATGAATTTGCCTTCGTCAATGAATCTCTGAATCACGTTCTGCAGATGGTAGCACATGTCAGTTGTGTGCCCATAGTATTGGTGGTACGCACAGTACTCCTTGGCCTCCTTCATTTTGTCTGGTTGCTTCCACCTAGTATTAGGGTAAGGAAGGCTCGGCTTTGCTCCTTCCTTGCTTAGAATGTGGGAGAATGTGGTTTTTAGCTTTGTATAGATCTTATCTACGAATTTGTCTCTTCCTTTTCCTTTGCCTTTGCCATCTCCGTATTTTGATCTTTTTTCTCGAGAGCTGGTTCTACCCCGGTCTCGTTTTCCTCTTAGGTATCTCCGGAATTGGTTCCAGAGAGTTGGTTCGTTTTGGACCTGTTGTTGTTTTTGCTTCTGCCCTAGGGTTGTCCTTCCGGATTTCTTCGAGTCTGATGTAGCGGTCTTGAACAACCCTGAGATCTCCTTCGGAATGGAGGGCTCTGTTTTGGAGATCCACGAAGATAGCTTAGGTTTTATCAAGTCCATACTTATAGCAATTAATGCTAATTTCTGGATTGACTTTTCCAATTATTTGGCATGTCTTCTGCCACCTATCTGTGTATTGCATCAATGTTTTGCGGGGTCCGATAGCTAAAGCAAATATCCTATCTAACCCGACCTTTGTTGATTTGTTGTAAATGTATGTCTCCAAGAACATCGTAGAAAATTGATCAAAAGAGTCAATTAAGTTTGCTGGTAAATTGTCATACCAGGCTAATGCTGATCCCGTCAAGCTTGCAGAGAAGTACCTACAAAGTACTACCTCATCTCTTTCCCAATGGGCAAGGACACGGGTGTAATACCGTAGGTGGGCTGCGGGATCTAAGGTACCGTTGTATGCGTGGAACGTAGGTACCGGGCACTTCGGAGGGATGGGTTCCTTAAAAATGCGAAAAGACAATGGGGATGTGGGTGCCTCTTGTAGAACCTCTTCTAGTCTTGCACCTGCGTAGCCAATTTTTAGGCCTTGTATCTCCTTCCGCATTTTCTCCATTTGCTCCATAACCATGTTCACATTGTGAGCATCTTTGGAAAATACCTCGTCGTAGTAGGACTGAGAGGTCTTGTACGTTGAATCCGTCTCATCTGGATCATGGGGTTCTCCTGGATCCCCCTACTGGGTTAGCCTTTGGTGGGTTGGGATCCACCCTTCGTCTTCCTGAGATAGCTGCGTTCTCACGCCTCTTTAGCGGAAGGTGAGTTTGGGAACCTTCGATTTGTATCTCTAACATATCCTTTAGGTTTTGGTTTTCCTGGGCCATCTCGTGCAATGCATCCTCATGTTCCTGTTTACGGAGTAACAAAGCTGCTACTTGTGCTGCCATTTGGTCTTCGTTGTGAATTCCACCACCCTGAGGGGTGCTGTCGGTCGGATCCTCAGAGTTTTCCGCTCCTTCTATAACTGGTGCGTCTGCATCTATGTTGGATTGGAGGACATTTTCAAAAGATTGAATGTAAGAAGTTTCTTGTGTTGTTGAATCGGGGAATCGCGGATTGTAATGAATTATTGTAATTTGTTTATCCATATGATGTAAGAGTTTTGTCACTAAAATTGACAAAGTTCTTCTATAGCGTTGGTATGTCAAGTTTAGTGAATCAAACTCATGTTAAGAGTGCGATTATGCATCTATCTGAAAGTATTGGATTTAAGTTTCCCAACGATAACAATCATCTAGTGATAGGAACTATCTTTCAAGTCGTGCATATTGTAACCATATTTTGTGTTTGAATACAATACGAGGTTTGGCTTAACCATTAAACTTTTGATAAGACATACATGCATAATCATTTGGATGCTATTGTGATTATTTATGGGTATGAGGTGAGGATTCCATCCTAGGGAACAATGTTTACATGTGTTCATAAGTTCATAAACTTGTTTAAAGTGGTTGAGCTAGGGACGTTCAATTTAAAGTCTTCCCGGTGGTTGAAATTTGATTGCACCTAGTTTGTTTATTCTTGAGAATCTTCTCTTCTGCTATAAGATTCACTCAAACTAGTTAAGAGTTTGTGAGGATCTTTAGACTATTGCTAGTTCTAAAGACGATCTTGTGATAATCCATTGTTAGACTCTATTCGTCTGTGCGTAATTGATCACAAGAGATTCAAGTGATTGTGTGCGAGTTTTTATTGAAGATTTAAGAAGATTTGAAGACAAAGAAGATGATGAAGATCGACTTGGGTTTTATAATATTTGGTGTGCACGATACTTGTTTGGGTAAAGAGGATCAATTAATAATCATATTATACATGTGGTAGATTGGATTGATTAATTTTACGTTTCCCCCATCCCAAAGGAATTGTTTGACTTATTCACAAGTCGGAGGCGTGGGAATACGATCGGAACTAAGTGAAGGAAGGTCCGGGGTTTTCTGCATTTGTGGTTTTTCGTTAACAAAATCTTGTTGTGTCATTTACTTTTACTTTCCGCATTATAATTGTTTTATTATAATTAAAGTAAATGATCGAACCTTTGTATCATTCGATTAGTTGCATTGTTCTTGCAATGGTTTCTTAGTTTTTCTATATAGATTATCTAAGGGGTGTTGATTTTCAACTACTACATTTTGGCGCTAGAATACTGACTGCAAATTTTAAGTTGATTTTATTTTTGAAAAATTTCTTGTTGTTCTTGTTCTCGTAAAAGATTTCAATTATTTTCTTGGAATTTCTCATTTTCTTTAAGTTTGCATAAGTATTACTTCAAGAATACGTCATCTAGGAGAAAACACAACTTCGATACATCAAGAATTCTCTTGGATCTTTGATCAAAGAAATTATGAGACGGTCACGGATTTTTGAAGAAGGAGATATTCCATTGCGTGATTAACTACGTGCGAATTTGACATGATAAAATGATGAACTAAGAGAAAAATCAAGCGATTATGAGCTTGTTGGTACATCACTAGGAGGAGGTAGATTGCATGTCGATCATACACAAGGACAATTTATGCTTTTTCGCGGGAGGAGCGTGAAGGCAACGCATGAAGGCCCGGTATATGTTGTCGGGATGGAGTGAAATGAAGAATACAACCGCATGGATGATGGATCCAGAGAGAATGGATGAGAACATGCAACAAATACGACACAAATCTTCTACATGCGTAAAGTGGTTGAGCTCCCAATGTTTGCCATATCCCCTTCATTTGTTCTTCTTGCTATCTCAAAAGTTTGGTATCTTCCTCGTGTAAATGGTTTGAGCATGTTGGTACATCATGCATGCTTTCGGCCTTTGTTGATGGCTAAGCATCTTTTTCGCTTTTTTTAAAAAGGATTTGAAATGACGTTTTGAAAGATGGGTATTAAATTTTTATGACACCCTTGGGAGGAACAACCTTAAACGTTGAAAACCAATTAAAAAGGGGTATCAGATCTCCCAAAAAACAAGGTTATTAAATGCTTTAGAAGATCTTTTTTCCTTAAAATCTCACTGAGATTCCTCTGTTGTCAGAGGTATTCAGATCTAAAGAAAGCTTTGTTGAAAAAGGTTGTTTTAGTACAAAACAAAAGTTTTAACGTTTTGTGAGTACTCTTTTATGAACATTTTTGTAGATCTGTGAGATTTCTAGTCTTTAGAGGCTATGAACTCAAAGAACTTGCGAAAACAATGGACGAACCAATCACTAAAAAGTGAGATCCATCGCTGTTGAACTCAGATCTCTTCGTTAAAGAAGATGTGTAAGTAAAGTAAATGATGGAATATAAAAAACTCAAGATGGTGAGCAAAACTTTCTAGCGCCAAAATGTGATTACTCGTTTTCCCATAGTCTACGTAATGTGTACAGCTCAGAGAATAGGATACTAAGTAGTATCGATGCCTCTGTTGAACTGATAATGTTAAGTAGTAAAAGATACTCAAGATCACAATAATAACTAAGACACAAATATAATGTAAAAGCTACTAAGTTATCATGAGACACAAGAGATTTACGTGGTTCGACTTTAGTCTACGTCCACGGGGTAATGAGTGATTGTTTTATATTAAGTTGTAGTGGTTACAAAGATCTTAAATGCTTCCCAAAGTAATAGAGAGAACTCAAGTTGAAGTCATTGCTTAAGTTCTAAACATTAAAGAGGTATAAGCTTAAGACTAGATCTTCTCTCCTAGATATTGAATGCCTTTTGTTTGTTGGTGAGGCTTGGTATTTATAGACCCTTCTACTCCACGTATATCTTTGTTGCCTCTGGGTCCATCGTTAATTTGTTGATATAACTTTCGTACAAACGGTACCTTCGTTCTCCGCGTGCTTTATCCTGTCGAACCCTACCACCTCAGCTGACCCACGTTCCTTCGGGAACTTCCCAACCTTAATATAGGTTGTACCTTCGTTCACCGCATTCTCTCCCAATCGGGTTCTGCCACATCGTCTCTCTCCACGTGCCTTGATTATGCGTGTAAATAAGATATTTGTGCATTTAATGCTGATTAGATATATCATCTACATTTGTACCTTCGCCAGCTGTATCCTTATAAACTAGGCTTTTACTCTTCTCATCTCGGCCGTCGAGGCATCCTTTATTGGGACGTGATAAAGTAGATTTACGAAGGTATCCTCTGTCACTTGGATTTCTATGTACAGCGAGGGCTACACAGTTATCTTGTATGCGGCTACTAAGATCATGACACGTGCTCCGCAGAATATTGGTATTCACATTGATCTTGTCTTTTTCTCATGCTTCCATTGCATTCAAACAGAATGGATTTTTGATTGTTGGTTTTACGGCTGCACCCCATTCTTCAAGAAACAATTCACAAGTTCTACTCATCTCAAACCATAACTCCATCAGGCATATGGCCATCCAAATACGACTTTCAAGACCACCAATCTATGGGTTTGATTTGCATCAACATTAAATCGAACAGCTAAAATCAAGATTGAGGGACATTTGTGAATGACCTTGTTCTTATCAGATAAGGCATACATGAGAAGTCTCTATAGTAATGAATGGAAAAGATTTTCAGCATATTCCTGTTTCTCAGCCTTTCCACTCTCTATCTTGTCTCAATTTCTATGTCAGCTTACGAACAAGCTCAGTTAGTGATCCTTTCTTAAGCACCTTGGCAACAATCAAAGTCCAAGGGCCAGCCAACCGCCAATGTATACATTCCTGAGATATGCTTAAAAAAAACATTCCTCAGATATCGTGTCCAAGTTGAATCCTCATGGTGCAAGTCCTCCCAGTGGCGAATCTAGGACAAAAGTTCAATGGGGGCATAATCTATTCTTGAAGGTTATAACTACAAGTGTTATTGGAAATATCCTATATGTCGATGAAGAACTAAATTAAACGTCGTAAGTGTCAACGGTTGATCAAACTAAGTATATGGTTCGTTCAAATATGTATATTCATCAGCCAAACGAAATAGAAATTAAGTAATCTAAGAAGAAAAAATAAAAAATTTAAGTACTTAAAAGTAAAAACCCTTACTTGGAAATGGATCGACGTAGATGCAAATTTATTAAGATGACAAACTATGCTAAACTACGTTTTATTCGGTTTATCTTCTTAAGAAAATCTGAATGTCGCCGGCCAAACGTTTTCCTTGGTTCCTTTCCCTAAATTTCTCTCTTCAAAGCCTTAAAAAATATGACATGTTGCAACTTGCTAATATGACAATTCTAAATTTAGTATGAAATATGAATCAACATGGAAAAAGAACTTCCCTACAACATTTTTCGAATGAATGAACTTGAGATTTAAGGATCTAAAACTTTCCTAGTTCATGCATCATGTTATGTTTGATTTTTCTATGAACCCATTTGACGAATTGAATTAGAAGAACAAATAATAGATCATTTTAACAGAAGTTTCGTTGATTATAGGGGAACACTCCGTACAATGAGAGCTTTGTAGTCGGGACTAGATGTTTCTCGTTTTGTCAATTCAGATTTAGTATTTGAAGGTTAAAATTCAAAGGGCATTCAACTTGAACTGATCACCATACTAAAGTTCACAACCCTGCTCTTCATTTTCCGTGCTTGAGTGAGAGAATAGTGAGTGAAGCGGTCACCATTGAAGTCGAGCGTTGCCTGTAATTGGCATCCCGTCTATCGAGGATAAGGCAGGCAATGTGAGATTAAACTTAAGTCCTACAAATACGAAAATTATAAGCAATTTAAGCTTCATATATACTTTGAAGTTTAGCTTCACATCCCCTTGTCTCATTGTTGCTTTGATTGTTATGCTTAATGAGGTTGAAGTATATGCACCAAGAGAAGTATACAATCAAGTAAACAGGCATGATAAGAAAAGATTTGTGAGTTAAAACCTGTTTTAATTTCATGAATGAATGAAACTGGTTCAATCTTTCATATTTCTGATACAACAAGCAACGGCTCCTACCTATTAATGTAGTACATCCTCTGTTTCAAGACAACATCAACTATGACAAGTTGATCCCTTTACGATAGAAGCAACTTTGACAAGTTGTTCTCATTCTGCAGAAGCAACTCTAACAAGTTGATTCCATCCTGTAATCAATTTTTTTTAGTTTACTTGATTTACAAGTTTTTTCTTTCCTAGTTTAGTTAGCTTTCCTTTTCTTTTTCTGTTTTATGGTTGATAGGTGTAGAAAACACCGTATTTACTATATAGAGTTTATGTTTTCTTTGTTATTTTTCTTGTAAATTATGTACTTTACCCATGTTTTGAGTTTTGTAGCTACTTTGGATTCATGCGGAAGAAAAGGAGAACAAATCACCCAAATTGAGCAAAAAGTCCAAATCTGTCATTTCGTGGGAAAACACTATCTGGATCCCAGTCAATGTTAAGGGGCAACTCTCTTTTGGAAGAATACTACTAGGCAGCCAGCTGTGTTTAAGGGGTTGTCATTCAGGGTATCCCTTATCATTTATCAGAGGGTGTAATCATCATTGGGTGTAAGTATCCGTCCAACCCTAAATTGAAAAATATCTCCTCTCAATCATTTGCAAACCTAAACACAGAAATTGAGAAGAGAGAAACATCCACCGCTATTGTTATTCGAGAGATTGAGAGACGGATTGAAGGCGCCGTTGAAGAATTAAAAGAGAAGAAGATCAAAACTGCAACAAAGGCTAGGGTTCGATGTAAACTAAGATTGGATGGGTTTTTGAGATTCAGATGGGGAAAATGAATTGGGTTCAATCTGTGAAAGATGCAGATGGTGGTGGTAGCTGTAACTGGATAAGGGAATGAAGAGAAGATGAAGAACAAGACCTCACGCTATTTTGTTGAGGTTGAGGAGATGGATTTGTGTGAGATCGAGAACTCGGTGGGGGGAGACATCCGAGACTCGAATTGAAAGATGGGATTGAATCTGTTTGAAGAATGTTGTTGATTGCAAACATGAAGATGATGAATCATTGTTCGTTTATGAAGATGGAGAATTAAATGGGTTTTTGGGTTGAACTTTGAAAAAGGCAAGAACAAGATTGAAGATGGTTTTAAGATGAAAAGATGGTTGGATTCAGTGAAGAGTAGAATGGGTTTTGAGCAAAATTCCTACTGCTTATGATTCAACAATGGGTGAAGCTCTAAAGGGGATCTGTGGGTTTTGAAACCAACAGATGAGAAAGATCGATATATGGGTTTGATGAAGAACGACGTTGTGATATGGAGAAGATGGGTGCAGCTCGATCGAACCGTGGCCCGATGAGCTTATTGAATTGTAGAACGAGATGAAGAAATTGAAGGTGATACAGTGGTGATTGAGGTGTTGTTCAGATGGCACAAGAAGAAATAAAGGAGATCTGAGTTCGTAATCGAAGCTCTTGTTGTGCTGATTCCAGAATGGGTTGTGTAAGACATTGAATGAGTGAAACACTAGATGTATGTGCAGGATTCTTAAACAGGTATGAAGCAGAAATAAGCCTGAAATTGGCCTGAGAATCAGCCTGAACACAGAGGAAACTCTGCCAAATTTTCTGCTCCGACGAGTCGACCCGGTGGCTCGTTGAACCTAACTCAGCGAGTCATATGAGTAAGCCCTGATTAAGACGAACCGACTGAAGCTGACTATCTCTTCTTAGACCCTGTTGACTAACGTAGACCGTCAGTTTGACCGTTACTTATGACGGCACTTGAACGGAATATTCCGTCGACGACAACAACATCTCAGGTAATCGACGATGACTTTTCCACCCGATTTCCGGTGATCCCAGGATTCCTCCGGCGATCCAAATTGTCCAGAATTTTATGAAGAGTATTCTAGACTCATGGGTTTGAGGAATGGGACTTGAATTTGGAAAGTGAAGATGGAATATTTGAGAAAGACAAAGATTTGGAAAGAAGACTTACAAAGGAAAAGGAATTTTATTCCTAAGAGGATTTCAAGGAAGTTGAAGCCTATAAATAGAGAAGTTTTCTACATACACTTCTACACCTTTTACACACACAACACTTTTCTTTTCTTTACTCTTTATGTGAACTCCTTATCATGAGTAGATAATTTTATTGATTGAGGATGAATTCCTAGTTCTTAACATGTTTTGAGTTTTGTTTTCAATTCTATCTTGAAGTTTTTCACATGATTATCGTTTGTTTTTACTAATAGGAATGTTTATACATTCATGGTTGATTGATAAATTGTTTAGAGTGCACGCTAAATTGATATGTTAATTTGATCTAAAGCTAGTGAAAGTTAGGGGAGAAGTAATCGTTTCTTGACTCTTTACACAAATAGAAAACACGAGACCTTGCGGAGGGATTTCGTGAAGCAATTGTGTGTGAAAACAACGTTAGCAAGTAGACCTTGATCTAAGAGTCTAACTACTAATATCAACCTAATAAGTTCATAAATCTTAATGCATTTATGTAAATTACATCTTGAGTGATCTACTAATAGGTGGTTTGGTAAATAGAATCTGGTAGTCGAGAACTTTCGTATCCGGTGATACAAGGGATTTAGGGGTTTAGCACTGATCTAGCTGCTTTACCTACGGTTGGTGATAATTTGTGACTAATAAAAAGTGGAAAAGAACATAAATTGAATAATTATTTTGCAACAAAGAAGGATTCCTTGGTCTTGTCTCTCTTATTGATTTCAACTTTATCTTTTAATTGCTTTGTTTATTTTCTTTTGTTTTATAAAACAAACTCCCATTTGTGACATTATAAGACAACTAAAACCTCTTGCTCCTCGTGGGAACGAACTTAACTACCACCATATAACTTGTTAATTGAGTGGAAAAATATTCACTAATTTGTTGTGGTTACGACACGCATCAAATTTTGGCGCCGTTGCCGGGGAGCAACGGACGATTTTAGTTGTTTTTATTTTTATTTTTGCTTTATTTTTGCTTTGTTAGATTCTATACCGTATCGAACTTAGTTTTTGAGAATCTTGTTTCAGGTAGTATATCTTTGGTGAATGCTTAAAGAGGGCAGACCGAGTCCAATACGTCTTCGATCCGGCACTCAACTAAAGGATTTCATTCGAGCGGTTAACACTCCGCTTCCTCCTTCTTCATCAAGTGAGTTCACAGATTCGGACATAGAAGAAGAAGCAATGTCTGATCGTACACTCAAGGACCTAGGTTCTCACAAGCTCGATACACAACAATGGTGTATCCAAACTAACTCAACCTTCGAGATCAAGCCGGGGTTGATTAGAGAGTTACTAAAGTTTCATGGCATGGTGAATGAAGATCCAAACAAACATCTTATGGACTTCTATACCACAAGTCATGTCCATGCTTCCATAGGAGACTAATGAGGATGGAGAAATGTTGAAAGCTTTCCGTTCTCTTTGGAGGGCAATGCTAAGGAATGGTTGTATTATTTGCCTTCGGGAAGTATCACAACATGGAATGGGATGAAGAAACTTTTCCTCGAGAGATATTTTCCCGCATCAAAAGCTACTCAAATTCGCAAGGAGATTTGTGGGATGAACCAAAATATGGGAGAGTCATTATATGAATGTTGGGAGCGATACAAGAGATTGGTGGCAAGTTGTCCACATCATCAATTAAGTGACGTTATGATACTCAATACTTCTACGAAGGACTCAACCAAGTGATAGATCTCTTCTTGACGCCGCGGGTGGTGGTGCACTAGTGAACAAGACGGTCGCCAAGATACCTAGTTGATTGAAAGCATGGAAATGAACTCGCAACAATTTTATACAAGAGGTGAACCAATGATTAGGTCGGTGCATGAAGTTAGTAATTTATCATCACACCTTGATCAAAGGATGGGAGCATAGAGAGGGTAATGCAACGATTGGCAGCGGTAATTATTCCGGATGATGAGACCAGAACAAGTAAATGCTATATCCAAATCAAAGGCCAAGGTACGATCCATACTCAGATACTTACAATCCGGTTGGAAGGATCATCCTAACTTTAGCTATGCAAATAAGCAAGCGGCGGTTCCCAATCAGTATGGCTTGACAAGGTGGATTCCAACAATCACGCTTCTAACCTCAACAACAATTCCAACCGCAACAAGTCAAGGAGCAAGATTCTTCGAATGATAACAAGCTCAATGCGTTAATACAAGGCATGCAAGGTCTTACTTATATGTTACAACAAAGCCAAGAAAATCAACAAAAGACCGATTCAGCAATCAAGGCTTTGGAAATTAAAGTGGGTAAATCGGCGATCGATGTATACCTATTGAAAGCTCAAGCGTCCACAAATCTTCCTTCACAACCATTTGTTAATCCAAGAGAGAGCGTTAATGCGATTACTTTGAGGAGTGGGAAACAAGTGGAGCAACCAAATCAACAATATGAGGTGTATGATGAGAAAGAGGAAATTGAAACCGCACCAAAGGAGAATACATCCCCAACCAACCTACCCAAGGAGACGGTTCCTACTTTCACAACTCCACCCCCGTTTCCTAGCCGATTTGCTATGTCAAAGAAAGAATTGGAATACAAGGATATTTGGGACATTCTTAAGAAAGTACAAGTCAATATTCCACTCATTGAAGCTATTCGTCAAATTCCTCGTTGTGCAAAGTTCTTAAAGAATTATGTATGAAGAAGAAAAGTTTAAAAGGGAATGAAGTCATGAGTGTGGGGGAGAATGCTTCGGCGTTCATTCTCAAGAAACTCCCACCTAAATTGAAAGACCCCGGTAGTTTCACTATACCTTGCACAATTGGTAAAACAAGGTTTACTCGACCTTTGCTTGATTTGGGAGCATCGGTTAATGTTATGCCTTCCTCGATTTATGATTCTTTGAATCTTGGTCCTCTTAAGGAGGCAGGGTAGTTCTTGAACTTCTTCTTAGATCTAATATTTACCCGAAAGGGATTGTTGAGAATGTTTTGGTGCAGGTTAATGAACTTGTATTTCCAGTCGATTTCTATGTTTTAGACATGAATGATGAGAATTCTTCCAAGTCTACACCTTTGCATTTGGGTAGACCGTTCTTAAGCACCGCCGGAACGAAGATTGATGTCCAAAATGGCACCTTGACTATGGAGTTTGATGGTGCACTCATCCACTTCAATATCTTCGAGACAATGAGATACCCAAGTGATGTGAAGTCATGTTTTCCCGTTAAAGAGATTGATGCGGGCTAATGAATCTTGCAAGAGCCAAGTCGGGCCGTCGACGTTAAACCAAGCGCTAAATGGGAGGCAACCCATAGGTTTTGTATTTCTTATCCTTTTGCTTTTTATTTTGTTATTTATTTTTCTTGTTCCATATCATATTAAAATTTCCCACCTTGACTTTGCTAGGAGGATTCAATTACGTTGAGGACAATGTAAGATTTAAGTGTGGGGGAGTGGTTAAGCATTTAAAAAAAAAAACCCTCCAACTTTTAGAGATTTTAGAGTCACTAGCATACTTCTAGGTATGTTTACATAGAATTCTTGGCAGAGCACAATTGAACTTGGAAGTGTTAGGGAACTACATTCGGATTTCTTACTTGTTAGAGTGTTAAATAATGGATTTAATCATGCCGGTGATGCAAATTAGGTGCAGAGGGAATGCATTATTAGAGTTGCTGATCAATCATTAGTGGAGACTACCCGTATTTATATCATGTGAGGCACCGACCAAAAATTCTTGTAGCTGACTAAAAAAGCTTTCTTTTGAGTGTGTGTGTCAACGTACGTTAATTCCGGGTAGAATTGTGAGCTACCCAACCTCCCACCAATAGAAGCACTACTCTTTGATCTCTTGAGTGCTAATTTTGTCAATCATGAGGGTGACGTCTATAGATGAAAGCCTCCTTCTTGTAGTTCGATTTGCAGTTAGCACCATTCTCTCCACAACAACGGGTCCATATAAACACCATCATCATCAACAAGGAGCGACATCAAAATCTACAAGGAAAGTTGAACACGTTCAAGGTTTACAAGCAACGGAGCAGAAAAAGAGCAAATTTCAAATTTAAGTAAAGCAACATACAAAGAGCAGATTTTTACATATATGATTAAGACTTACAATACAATGAGGTAATTCTATATCCAAGTATGAAGACTTATTTACGAGAGCAAAGAAAATCAAAAGGTGAGAATTATTGAAGTAGATTTTGAGACGATACAAGTTGTGAAGAATCAAGCGGTAAAATACTTCTCCCACGTCCACAGTTTGCTTTATTTTCACTTTGTTTTGTATTTTATTTCTCTTGTCTTCATATAGTCAAAAAAAAAAAAAAAAATGAAAAAAAAAAAAAATGAGACAAGAGAAATTTTATTTTTTGTATTTATTTTTAATAAGCCTTGGGGAAGGAAAAATTTATAAGGAAGTTTCAAGCGACAAGGATTTAAGGTAAAGAGTTACAAATTGTCAAGGAATTACGAAATTCAAGAGTTTATCATTAATAGTTGAAGCCGAAGACGAAGACCAAGAAGATCAAGACGAGGAGCGGAAGACGTTTCCATTGGATGCAGAGAGTGGTGTTATCATAATTGGCGATCGGATGTGAAGGTGAGTAAGTAATCCATCCTCGATAATAGTGGTTGATTTTCTTTCTTAGAGATCGTTAGAAAATGGTTTTCAAAATATTAAAGGATGTGGGTTTTTAAATATTTGGAATTTGTCCTTCCCACCATTCAACGTGTTGCATGATTTCTCTCTTCATTCCTACGCACACATCGAGAACCATAAAAAACGTTTTTTTAAGTGCAATTTCATAAAATCCTTTTTGGTGAGGCGGAAGTCGAGGCGAAATGCTTATTGATCGTTCTCAAACACGCGTTCTCTCATTATGGTGTGGTTATTTTTACTCAACATTTAAGAATGAGAATATGTTCTTTAGTATTTCTAACTTTTATTACTAGCATGCAAACTATATGTCCTCATAGCTCTTTGATGCTTGGGACGCTAGAACGCTTTGAAGTTGTAAGTTTTAGTTTGATTTGCTCGAGGAATAGCAAAGTCTAAGTGTGGGGAATTTGATGGGTGTAGAATACACGTATTTACTATCTGAGTTTATGCTTTCTTTATTATTTTCTTGTAAATTATGTTCTTTACTCATGTTTTGAGTTTTGTAGCTACTTTGGAGTCATGGAAGAAAAGGAGAAGAAATCACCCAATTTGAGCAAAAAGTGCTAATCTTGTCATTTAGCGGGCAAACACTATCTCGATCCAGTCAATATTAAGGGGCTCTTTTGGAAGAATACTATCGCAGCCACTATGGTTAAGGGGGTTGTCATTGTGGTATCCCCTTACCATTTATCGAGTGGTGTAATCATCATTGGGTGTAAATATCCTAGTCAACCCTAATTGAGAAATATCGCCTCTCAATCATTTGCAAACTTAAACACAAAAATTGAGAAGAGGAAAGCAGCACTGTCATTATTACATCTAGAGATTGAGAGGGAGTTGAAGGCGTCGTTGAAGAATTAAAAGAGAAGAAGAACAAACTGCAACAAAAGCTAGGGTTCGATGTAACCTGAGATTGAATGGGTTTTTGAGATTCAGATGGGGAAAATGATTTGGGTTCGATCTGTGAAAGATGCAGATGGTGGTGGCAGCTGTAACTTAAGGGAATGAAGAAAAGATGAAGAACAAGACCTCACCGCAATTGTTGAGGTTGAGGAGATGGATTTGTGTGAGATCGAGAACTACGTGAGACATCCCAGACTCGAATTGAAAGATGGATTAAATCATTTAAAGAATTTGTTGTTGATTGCAAAAATGAAGATGATGAATTTGTTCTTTGCTATGAAGATGGAGAATTAAATGGGGTTTTGGGTTCAACGAAAAGCTGACAACAAGATTGAATATCACAGTTCCCAAGATGGAAAGATGGTTGGATTAGGTGAAGAGTAGAATGGGTTTTGAGCAAAGTTCCGCCGCTATGATTCAATAAATGGGTGAAGTTCTAAAGTGGATATGGGTTTTTAAAACCAGAGATGAGAAATATCGATATATGGGTTTGATGAAGCAGCGTTGTGATATGGAGAAGATGGGTGCGCTCGATCGAACGTGACTGCCGATCACCGTTCTTTGAATTGTGAACCGAGATGAAAAATTGGAAAGGTGATGCGAAGTGGTGATTGGTGTTATTCAGATGGCACAAGAAGAAATAGAGAGATCCGAGTTGGTAATCGAAGCTCTTGTTGCTTGATTAGAATGGGTTGTGTATGACATTGAATGAGCGAAACACTAGATGTATGTGCAGGATTCTTAAACAGGTATGAAGCAGAAATAGGCCTGAAATTGGCCTGAGAATAAGCCTGAAAACAGAGGAAACTCTGCCAAATTTTCTGCTCTGACGAGTCGACCCAGTGTCTCGTTGAACCTAACTCCATTCGATGAGTAAGCCCGATTAAGACGAACCGATAAGGCGACTATCTCTTCTTTGACCGGATTGACTAACGACTGTCGTTTGAGTTACTTATGACGTACCTGAACGGAATATTCCGTCGACGACAACAACATCTCAGGTAATCGACGATGACTTTTCCGCCCGATTTCCGGTGATCCCAGGATTTCTCCGGCGATCCAAATTGTGCAGAATTTTATGAAGTGTATTCTAGACTCATGGGTTTGAGGAATTGGACTTGAATTTAGAAAGTGAAGATGGAAGATTTGAGAAAGACAAAGATTTGGAAAGAAGACTTACAAAGGAAAAGGGATTTTATTCCTAATTGGATTGCAAGGAAATTGAAGCCTATAAATAGAGAAGTTTTCTACATACACTTCTACACCTTTTACACACACAACACTTTTCTTTTCTTTATTCTTTGTGTGAACTCCTTAGCATGAGTAGCTAATTTTATTGATCGAGGATTGAATTCTAGTTCTTAACATATTTTAAGTTTTGTTTTTCAATTCTACCTTGAAGTTTTTCACATGATTATCGTTTGTTTTTACTAATAGGAATGTTTATACATTCAAGGATTTGATTGATAGATTGTTTAGAGTGCCAACTAAATTGGTTTGTTATTTGATCTAAAGCTAGTGAAAGTTAGGGGATAAGTAATCGTTTCTTGACTCTTTACACAAGTAGAAAACACGAGACCTTGCGGAGGGGATTTCGTGAGCAATTTTATTAATGAAAAACAACGTTAGCAAGTAAACCTTGATCTAAGAGTCTAACTACTAATATAAACCTAAAAGTTCATAAATCTTAATGCATTTAAATTACATCTTGAGTGATCTACTACTAGGTGGTTTGGTAAACAGAATCCGGTAAGTCGAGAACTTTGTTATCTTTGAAACAAAGGGATTTTGGGGTTTAGCTGATCTGTTGCTTTACCTACGGTTGGTGATAATTTGTGACTAATAAAAAGTGGAAAAGAACATAACTTGAATCATTGTTTTGCAACGAAGAAGGATTCCTTGGTCTTGTCTCTCTTATTGATTTCAACTTTATCTTTTAATTGCTTTGTTTATTTTCTTTTGTTTTATAAAACAAACTCCCCTTTGTGACATTATAAGACAACTAAAACCTCTTGCTCCTCGTGGGAACGAACTTAACTACCACCATATTACTTGTTAATTGAGTGGAAAAATATTCACTAATTTGTTGTGGTTACGACACGCATCAATGGTTCTTGTGAACCTATTTAAAGGCTATGCCTTCTTGTTTAGAGACACACCTTATTTTTATTATTCAATCAAGTTTATTATCTTTATCAACTCTTTCAATTCTCTTATTCTTAATCTTTTGATTTCATATTATTCGTATCTCTTTCGTCACTTCGTATCACCTGCAATCTCTGTATTGCATTTTTCTTAACAGGTCCTACACTAGTTGGTATCAGATACATCGTTTTTAGATTTTTATCTAGGAACAGATCCTAACACAGCTTTCACAAACTCAAAACCCTACCTTTTCTTTTCATTACAAATATTGAAACTAAGTTTGAAACCAATGCAACAAGCAACACAGTTCTCATAGAAAATTTAGAAAAAAAACTTGAAACTATCGAAAAGAGATTGGTTTTCCAAGGAGAGTATGTAGACAAATTATTGAAACACACTAGTTTAGAAGAGGAAGGCATTCCAAGTTTAACTAATGATACAGAAGATGATAACAAGGAAAGAGAAACAAAATCAGGTGAAAAGGAAGATGATGAAGCAAAGAAAGTTAAGCTAAATTCTTTTGTTACTAATACTTCTATTCCTGACGAGATTTCCTAAATTCTTACGTTCAAAAAACAATTTGAGAGTTTTCTTAACAGTCCTCATAAGAAGCCTGCAACTATAGATATTCACAGTGATGAAGATGAGGATAAGATTGAAGCAGAACAAGTCAAATGGTGGGGAGATGAAAGAAGATTAAAATCTAGTATGAATCGCTATGGAACTTTACCTGAATATAAGTTGAAAGCTGAAATACCAAACTTTCATGGTGGATTGCAAATAGAAGAATTGTTAGATTGGTTTTATGAAGTAGGGTCGTTTTTCAACTTCATGGATGTACCTGATTCTTCTAAAGTGAAGAATGATTGCGTATAAACCAAAAGGTGAGCCAGCCAGGATAAACTCGCGACGATTCAATGATATCATAAACCACCACGATTTCTGGAAAAGAATAAAGACCGATTAGAGATAAGTTTTTACCTAGAGATTTTATGCAGCAATTGTTTATCAAACTAAAAAACTGCATACAAGGTGCTAGACTTGTTGAAGAGTATGTAGTTGAATTTTATAGTTTGGTGGCATGTAATCATTTGATGAGTCTGAAGAACAATTCATAGCACGCTTTATTGAGGGTTTGAATAGGCTTATAATAAAGAATGACTACCGATCCGTCACAGCTACAACGATTTGAAGCTATACAACAGTAATCAAAATAGAGAGCGTACTAAGCATTTCCAGTAATAGCATCACTAAACAGATGGTATCTAATATTACTCTAAAACTACTAAACTATACAATTCTTTTTATGGTAACAAAAGTGACAACGGATCCACAAAAATTGTTGATCCACTAGAGAGAAGTTTTAGTCGACCTGTTCAACAACAATCAGCTCCAAATTTTTCTTCAACCAAACACCTCTTCCTGCAGACAATGCACCATTAATGAATATTCCTTCGGACAAACCACCTCGAGGGACAAACCAAAGAGATACTGCTCTAAATACTAGAGGTAAATATCAACAACAGTTTCCTCCTTTATCTAAACCTGTTAATCCTTATTCCAAGTTTAGAGAAGAAAAGCAAAATAATTGGCAATCAACATGGTCTATTTAGTGGATCACGTGAAGTTTTTCTTGCTTATATTCAAGAAACTCCGGAGGAAACACAAGAAGAGGATATATTAGAAGATGAAACGATTTATTTGTATACATGAATCTTATGGGGAGTGATCTTTCCAGTGTTATATCCATTCGATCCTAAACCATATTCATGCCAAAGACATAATATCTTTAGTCTCATGTCTTATGAAGAACAACTTTGTAATATGACCATCGAACAGTGTAGAGCCCGAAAATTATGGTGTAAAGTTGGTTGAGAAGTTGAGATTACCAAAGAATCCTTTCATCAATTCCATACTGTAGGTGGATAAAAGCCTCTTCTAAAGATAACTCAATGGTGTTTGATTAAATTTTCGTTCCCTAGTTATGAGGATTATG
>JAJJWW010007408.1:0-167167 GCA_023531295.1 Papaver armeniacum
TCCAAAGAAAGATCTCCCTACCACAGATTCACTCCAGCCTTTTATATAGGGTAATACATAGTGGATGACAAAGCTAAGCTATCCTTTATTTTCTGGAATGTCCCGCGAAGTGTCGCGGATGCACAAACATTCGTTCTCGCGACACTTCTTAACCCTCGCTTGTGTTTCACGTCTTCTTTATGTTCTCGCTTTTGTCGTTATTCATTGCGTCGTTTATTTTAGCTCCCGCGACTCCTTCGCGATGTCCGCTCGTTTATTAATCCCGCGAGCCTTGTTTGTTGCGATATTACGATCCTACAATTTTTGTTTACCGATTTACAACCTACAAAACTTGGTTTACAAACCCATTTAAATGAATTTCAGAAACTTTGAGTATCAAAAAATTTCAGTTGAATTGGAGAATTTTACCATGAACAAAACCATACGAATTTTCGATGATAATTTCATTCTCCACAAGACAAGGCCTAGCACAAACTTCTCTAGATTTTTCACTAAATTGATTTGTTGTTCGCAGCAATGCATGATTGGAGATCTTCTCAGCGTAAATTATACGAGAAGAAGAATACAACTCACCAAAAATACACAAAGAAAATAATGGGCGAATAAATGAGAGCAACGGAACATACAAAGGCGAAGGTAAAGCTATGAGCTCAACAAACCATTAGGAGATTCAGCTTGTAAGTGAAGAATAAGAGCAGGGGTGAATAGTTTCTTTGTTATATCAACCAGTTTTGCACAAAGAAAATAATAAGAAGAGAAAGTTTGCGAAGACAACGCACGGGAATAAAGTTGTTCATGGAGATTAATGAGAAGACATCAGCGAAAGGAAATAGCAGGCGAAGCAAATGGAGCAAAGACAAGACAACAACTTTGCTTAGAAATATTTTTGCGAAGGAGATTAAAACAAAGACAAAGAAAAACAAAGACCCACATGTAATAAGGGCAAATGAATAAGTCAGATTGTTCATGCGAACTAAACATAATTATGTTCAGATTGTTCCTGCGAACAAGTTATGTAGCTGCGAAGAAGTAATAAGCTGGAATGAGATACCAATTAACTGTGAAGAAGAGGATAGCGCAAAGAAAACTTTTTACAATCATGAAGAGGTGGACATATTGAAGAACAAAAGCAGAGATGAATACAAGTGTAAAAAAAGAGGAATTCAACGATTCTAAGTCAAAAATCAGTCCCAAAGGAGAACAGATCATGACATCTAATTAAAGCTCCAAAGAATAAATCCATTTGAATCATCGACATCACCAATATGATGGACAGAAACTACATGATAATAAATAACAGGAACGCGAAGTGTTAAAACTGCATCAACAGTCAAATTTTAAAGACATCATACTAAAGTGGAAAATCCTACTCACGGGACAATGATGCTGTGAAGAGGACAATGACGTTGCGAAGAGAACATATCTAAGCACTGTGTGAAGAGAGCTGACAAGGTTTCTTAGGGCGACAAAATAAAGAGGAACGAAGAAATAAAAAAGATAACTAGATCACTGACTTGGGAGAAGAGGAAAGGACGATGACAAGAATTATACGAAAGGGCGATTTAAAAAGATAACTTATGCGAATATTACCTCTCATACACAAAAAGATTTCCAAAAGTGAAGATAAAGCTCAAATTTTAGCATCGTGCGTTCTTTTCGCATACAAGATATGGCACAACTGGTCAGAGGCGAAGAGTACAAGATTGAGATCGCGTGTTCGAATCTACACTCACACAAATTACAGGCGAATTAGACGCAGAAGAAAGTAGGTGATTATTTCGCAGAAACACTTCGCAAGAGAGGGTTAGTACAGTTGGTATGGTGTGAGAATATGCAAGCAGCAGGTCGCGAGTTCAATTCTTGCCTCTCGCATCTGTTTTTGCTAAGCGACATTTATACTTCATGCAACGTATTTCTCACGCGAGATTGACAACAACAGTAAACCACAAAAGCTAAGTACCCTTTCATAGAACATTTTACTTACAACGAATAAAAGGATTTTTGATTTGATTTACAAAAAGAGATACAATCTCACAATTACAAAGATTTCAAAAATGCAAAAATATATTGATCATGAAGATAAATTCATGAAGATATTAAATTTATAAGAATGAATAATGCGAAGATTTCGCCGAAAATAAGGAATCATATATTCGCGAAAAGAATGAAAGAATGAAGACATGCGATAATTTCGCAGAGATAATATTTGTCAAGATAGAATGAAGACATGTGATAATTTCGCAGAGATAATATCTATCAAGATATATTGAATACATGCGATAATTTCGCAAGATTTATAACTTTAACAAAAAGAAAATCAAAGATTGAATGAACAAAGAAAAAAGACAAAGGCACCCAACTTTGGCGTACACCCTAGTTTGCGAATAAAATTTCGCAAGAGGCAAATGTAAGACCTAAAGTGCGTCATTGAAGGGGAGAACCTATTACATGGCTCATGGAAAGGTTACACCGCCCCGGAACCTGGGTCATGGAGACTTGGGGTCAATAAAGCCCATCCAGGAGAGGCGCCTTGGATTCTCAGCTTAAGCTTATGACTTAGGTTGGGAGACTAAGGTGAGAAGGTCTCTCCTAAGGAGTGTAGAACTAGATCAAGGTGCCGAGGTACACAGTTGAGCCAAGAGTGCCTGGGGCGTCTGGAGCATACCTGGCCATTCTTGGCAAGTCATGGCTATGATGCACTCGGCCCGAAGAAAACCCCACTTAAGGTGCGGTCTTGTAACCATGAGCCAAATCGGCGAAGGGATAAGAGGCCGCGAAAAACAACTGGTTTTTGTTAAGACCGGATGGGAGGATCCAACCTTGTATAGTAGAGGTACGCCTCCTTGAAGGGGAAACCATGGGGATGATAAGGGCGGCACCATCCATTAGGGAGCTGATAAGTGTCAAAGAAGCAAATGTCATGAGGCTTTTTACTCACGAGACACTAGTGGAAATCAGCAGTTTCGCGACCGACAAAGCAAGTCATTTAACTCGTATCTATGACTTGCTTTGTCGGTCGAAGAAAGGGTCGCTGTTTGAGCGTCTTTTTCAACTATGACGTGTCTCACGGGGGTCGTTGAAAATCTTATATCAACGACCGATTTTAACGGTAAAAAATTTATGACTGCCTTCAATCAGTCACAGATATAAATCTTAATATAAAAAAAATAGATTCAGATTGGCTGTCTGGCCTGACTGAATCTGACTAAATCTTAAATGAAAGTCAAATGAGACTCAAATTAAAATTCAAATGAGAATCAAATGAAACTCAAATTAGAATTCAAATGAGAATCAAATGAAAACCAAATTCAAATCAAATAAAAATGAGAATCAAATTAAACTTGCACACAAATAATCATTCAATTTAACATTCATTGATTCATTGGTTTCAAATTACACAAAGAATTAAAATCTGTAGTTCTGACCAGTGTAACCTGTAGTTCTAGGATTCGATTACAAAACGATGAACTAAAAAACCATTGATTAAACAGCAAAATTATAAACTCCGATGATGATGAAGAACTTATTCCTACTTCATAATAGTGTACTTGCATAGAAAAATCCATCAGCTGATTATTTTGGGGAGGTCACAATACTCAAGAAAATGCTTATAACGTATTTACCAGCTAAAAAAACAAAAATGAAAGTCAAAAGTGGAACCTTCTTCAGTTAACAGAAAAATAAAGCAACTTTCATTGCTCTTGGACCCGAAAATACACAGATTTTAGAAAAGATCAGTCCATTTAGTCATTGTTCACCAGAAAATATAACAATCCAAAGCTATATGAACAATCTAAATCTTCCCAGGTTGTATTGAAAATGTGTTCACAAAAAACTTCAAAAGATGTTGCCATATAAAGGTTAATCTAATCTCACGAGTGTAAGTTAAATCTGCCTTAGTTATATTCAAACTCCATAATTTTGTTGACATAACCAACGCGTTAATATTATTGGTAATTCGTATGATTCAATGAATCAATTTCAGATTTGGTGACGATGGAACAAGACAAAATGATATGCGCATAATTAAATCTATGGGACTACCAAATTTATACCTCATCATAATCGATAAAGATGGCAGATGAAACGTCACTTCTAAAAATCTTCTTAGGACCACCTTTCTAACCAGCTAGCATATCTGCGAGGCAATACACCTTATGTTGATCCATTCCCAGATATCATCCTGCAAAACCATCAAAAAAGTTAAGCTTTATAATGTTAAAGTTAAATATCAACATAGCCAGCAGGTTAAGACATGTCATACAAAATGTTTGGCTAGTAGACAAGTTAAGTCTAGAGGAGTGTGAGAAGTTGAATCAACTAAGGTAGTTCAATTGAACATACACATATCAAGGGCTAAGGTACGTAGCAATTGTTGTAATAAGTTGTTCTAGTCTTGAAATCATTTTTAAGAGTAATAAGTTGTTCTAGTCTTAAATCAGTTTTAAGAGAAATGTTTTTCACTCTTTGAGCATAAGAGCTACTACAGGAATAGATGGATAACGGATAGAAGTATATAATGGATAGAAGTATGAGACAAATGAAATCCGAAATAGCTACAGAATAGTTTCAAGAAATTGATATTACTTCTTTTACAAATACAAAATTCAGCTACCGAAGTTGAATCCTAAGTTGTTCACATGTGAATGTTATGCATTGGGTCTTTAAGATCGAAACTCATATATAAGCATTCATAAATTAGATTCTGCTTGCTTCAGTCTGCCTATCTTAACATGTTTCATGTGGTTCAATTCTAATGTCGCAAGCGGCAAGCTAAATCAGTAAAAATCCAACTAAAATACAAGCAAGTTTTGTTAGAGGAGCTAAAGTAACCAATAGATGAAATGAAAAGTAGTAGGTCTCTTCTAATTACCACTTTAGCATATTCAGACTCTTCTTGGTATCTCTTATTGTTGAGTTTATTTCTCCTTGATCCGCAATGTAATAGAAATGGACTTCTGGGCCCATGTATAATATACCTCTTAGTGATAAATATCATGGAAGTATTGAGGCTTCCTACCATAAATGTTCATGTTACTTCGTGTTTTCATACACACAACCGACAATACATTTTACAAAATCCAAAATAAAAATAGAGGTTTTATAGGGAAACAAGTTATCACCTTCTTTCTTCAAAAGACAACACCAACTTCACCTCGAATAACCATATTCTTAACTTCACCAAGGTGTAATCCAGTTGGTAAGAGTCTCAGTGCTCATCAAAGTCGCACATAATTTCATCTACTTCTCCATCCTTAAGCCGCAATCAAAAATCAACACTAAACCAATTAAAAAATGTTAAACGAAAAGAAAAAACAATCCATCTCTTCTTGAAGTCCTGAGATATATTTCAAATAATTTAATATGAATCAGAGTCACATCATAATGACTCGATATACAACAACACATTCAAGATGTTTCTAAGATTGTCTTTTTGACAACTTCAACACAAGCCTCCCGAAATATTTGAACCTACAGTGCATAGCTGATATCTTCTCCTGAAATAGATAATAACAATGTTGAGTAACAGTAGCACTACACTCATATCTAAATACTAAAGCTTATAGGATCAATAGACAAAGTTCAAGTGTTTTTGTCTTGTTTTTACAATAAATTGAGGTGATAAGTTCTGAAATGGAACTGTACATTTATGTTACAATGCCTCGATTTTCAACTATCCCAAACATTCAAACAAAGCATAGATACATAACTAAGACCTATAGAGACAGTGGAATCGCTTTCTTGTTCAATTTTGCAAATTAGTTTTCGAAATCAGTTTAGAATCATTTTAAAGACAGAACAAAGACATACAGAGACAGAACAAAATTTTAATTCACTTCTAACCATGCTTATACATATAAATTGAATGAACATAAACCATATAGACTATATTAAATTGACAAAAGAATCATATACAAGCCTCATCAGACTATCACTTCATAATTATCTCATAAACATCAATGTCTGGATTATGGCTATGATTTATGCACCTGAGAAAACACCTGGTTGTGAGACATAACTGAACTATTCAGACAACCTGAGATTTCATAGTAAATCCCAGCATACAAATAGGCATATAAATGTTCAAGATCCTTTCCAAGCAAAAATGCAAAAGCTCATTGTCAAATGTGGATAACAAACGAGTAACTGAGATTCAAAATTGATAAATTTTGTCTAATGTATTGTAATGTAAGTATGCTTAACTAGTACATTGCTTTACAACGACCAAGATGCGAGAAGAGTGGTGAACAGTTACCTGGGTCATTCTCAGCACAATTAGTCCTTCAACTTCAAAAGTTAACCTTACGGCACCATACTTCCTGAAAGTCGAACTATAAACTTAATACGATTTGTAATGAGACTTGGAGAAACTAATAACTACCAAAATGATAACAAGAAACAAGGCTCTAATAGGTTCTTGTAATTTACTTGAGTCGAGAAAGGTTGATCCAATATTTATGTTTCTCAATCCCCACCTCTCATCAATGATATACCTAGAAAGGCAAGTTACATTAGAGAAAAATATTATGTAATAGCCAAAATAAAGAAGAATTGAAATTACTCAAAGAATATTTCTTAGAACTAAATGAAGATGACAAGAACTCATGGGATAGTAATTCATACCTCTCTAGTTCCAAGAAACCTTTGTTGGAGCAATTAGCTTTTCTCAAGACATCAACTCGCTTGAGAAGTACAAGCCATAGTTGAGCCGGTGACCAAACTAACAACATCGATTTCTCGATTTCATTCCGTGTTGAGCAGAAAATGCAAGATCACACATTTCGTTCCAAGGTTTTGCATCCTCGTAATGACTAACTTCTCGATGATGAACCGATCTAGAGTTCAAAAATAATACAGGCATATGACACTCGTAAGAGTACCGTAACATGAGAAAAGTTGAGAGTAACATATATGTAAGAAAGCTAATTTAAGATTGGCGCAAGTGGTGGGTTTGGTGAGGTTGCATCGGGCTTTTACTCTAAAATCATCAGAGTAAGACTTCAAAAACAAGTACGAGTCTTCGAAATTTCAAAAACAAGTACCAATCTTCCAAAAACATTGGCACACGTGATGTAGTGACTTATATTTGAAATGGTTTTCTTCTTTGCAGAGCAACTAAATAGTATCCTATCTTCGAAATTTAATCATACAAATCATGCGCGATACAGATGAAAAATACCCATTTGACAACATTCTTCAAACATGGTATAACACCAACTAACTAAAATTTCAGATCATTCATTCAAGAACCTAGGAATATACAGGAGAGAATACCCATTTGTTATATAGCTTGCAAAAAAAAAAAAAAACCATTTGAGATCTAACTAGTTTAGCAACAACATCCTTAAAGCACTAATCATTTGGCAGCATACAAGGAAAGATCATTAAATATGTAACACCATTACCTTGGTACCTCCACCCTGATTTCATCGGGAGATACTCTTGTTTTTACTGAAAACACACAAAGACGAAATTTAGTGGATGCACAAAGAGAAACCCTTATAGAGATACTGAGATAAACTAAGAATTGAGTACTTTATAATCTTCATCTACCACATACCAGTACCACTGTCAATTCCACCAATCCCTCCTTAGGAACAACATCGACAATAACATCAGATCCACCACCAACTTTCCTCTATTGCCTTCTCTACCTCTAAGATTCAGAAAATAAAATTGACCAAAAAAAAAAAAAAATCCAAAAAAATAGAAGAAAAAGAAAAAATATAAATATGACTCTCACTGGAAAGAGATGAGCTTTTAGATAAGAGGTAAGTGGTCTAAGAGTTCTTGATGCTGATGTATGGATCAGGGAGCTCATTTTCCATTTAGTGAAGAAAACAAAACACGAACAAAAACCCTTGCTTCAAATCACATAACACACTAATCATGAAACCCCTTAGATTCAAATCACATCTCACATCTAATTTGATACCCGATTATTTTTTTTTATTTTGATTTTGATAAGAATAGAGAAATAATGAAGCTGAATCTGTTCCCAGCAGATTTGAGATCTACAACTCGACTAGCAATTTGAGGGATTTTAGAAGACGAATCTATAGAAGGTTTACTAGTTTGGTTGAAATAGCATCTGGGGTTACTGATTTCTCCACTTCCATGGAGCTAGTTCCTTAGGTTAGAAATGGAGACCGAGAGCAGAAGAAGAAAGAGAAAATGAGATTGGAAATGGGAGAGAGAGGTATTTATCTGCTCAAATAATAAAAATCTATAATAGGGATAAAATAATACTTATTCAGAGATGGCTTTTAGACATCTGGGCAAATTTTCCGTGTTTTTTCTTATTTCGCTACGGGCTTTCATCGGTTTAAGGTCAAATGACTGTTGACCGGGGGTCGTTCCTGTGGGTTGAAGAAACCCCCTTTTCCACTAGTGAGAGTATTAAGGATTGTCATATTTGTGGAATGATCCTGCAGAGGCAATAATACTAGAGAAAGATAAGAAGAGATCAATGGGTCGGTGCACGAAAGTGTAAAGACGTCCTGCGATTTCGTCGCAAGACAACAATGTCATGGGGCTTTATGTTCGCAAGAATATTTAGGCATGTCATATTGTCGCATGAAAAATATCCTTTAGAGGCAATAATTATAGAAAATGATAAGACAAGATCAATGGGTCATTACATGAAAGTGTAAAGACGGCCTGCAATTTTTTCGCAAAGATAAGGGGTGGAAAAGACCTTTAACTAGGAAGGCAAAATAAGACCACATAAGAAAGTAAGCAAATAAGCTTGCGAAAATGATTATTATATTTTAAGATTGCGTACAAGTAAGCAAATAAGCTTGCGAAAATGATTATATGATAGCAAATAAGTTTGCGAACATATACTTGAAAATGAAATTGAGGCAGCGAAAATTGCGCATATTTGATATTATGATCATATTATTATGCAATATTAATAGTGCAGGAATAAGGAAAGATGAAGCACAAATAAGAACGTGGGAGGAACAATAAGTACGAGCAAAGGAATGGATATACTAAAGACAAAGCCAGAGAAATGAAGAATGGAAGCAATTTAAAGCTACATCAATTTTAGCGCGGAAAAATGAGCTAAGTAATACAAACATTAGCTATACATTGCAATAGATAAGCATTCTCATCATACAAGCATCACACTTGCATCATGAAAGCATAGCATAAGCATTTCATGGTATAAACATCACATACACATTTCATAACATAATCATCACATAAGCATTATATTCACACAAGTATTTTACAAAACTCTACGAAATAATATCGTATGATATAAGCTGAGACAAGATAAGCAAGAGTACATCGCAAAAGAAGGATGTGATTATTTTGCAGGATGTGATTATTTCGCTCAATTATTTCGCACAATTATAAAAAACTTGAAGAGATTATACAATTATTTCCTGAGACATAGGCAAGATAAGAATGAAGAAACAACTCGCTCATTCAACACTTTCTCAAGGATTCTACCATCATAGATAAAAAACAGAGGTAACTATGGATTACCAAGAAAACATTTTATGTTCTTTATCTTCTCGTCAAGAATCATTTCCAAAGAAGACGTTCGCCAATGAATAACAAGAATCTTCACCAACAATGGAGTAATAATTTTGCATGAATAGTTCGCAGTAGTTCTTACTCTCATTCAAGGATGGATACTTCTTATATTTCGAGGATTAGTACTTTTTATACTTCTTCAAGGATACTTCATACTTCGCATACTTCATGATACTTCATATATACTTCTCAAAGCTTCGGAACTTCACAAAAGAATAGAGGCAAGTACGTACTTTTCAAGAAAATTATTCTTTCGCGTAGTTCCTTCATCAACAAGGATCAAACACTACTACAACAATGGATTTTTTTCATCAAGATCGCTCTTCAAGAAATATTCAAGAAAAAAAAGGCAAAATGTATGATCAAAATATCGCACAACACATTTGTTAGTGTGCGAGATGCATTCATTTCCTTAGCTTGCGAGAAGGTAGCAGAGCCTGAGAGAACGTAGCGGGAGCATGAGACAATATGAGCTATACTCCACTATGTGTGAGCTGTCATCCACTATGTAAACACCTATATAAAGAGGAAGGTAGGAGAGAGAAAGGGGGATAGACACTTTTCTAGAGAGACATATTTGTAGTGAGAGATTATTATTTTCTTTATCATCTTCTTACCCAAAAAACTAGATCTAGAGATCTACAAAATATCCATTAATGGAGATTCTAAATGTAATAATTATGTATTTTCAACAATCATAGTGAAGAACCATGGATGTAGATCACATTGATCGAACCATGTAAAAAAATCCTTGTGTATATTTTACAATTTCATCAATTTAATCTTTATTTTGATTATGAAAAAGATTTAGGTCTACAAAATATTATATGGGGTTTATTGTGGGATTTCCTGCAACTACCACTACACCAAAACCAAGATTTTTTCACAGGGCATTTCTGTTACTGATTAAATTTGTAACACATATACGCCGTTAGAGAAACGTTGTGATAATTATTGTTATTTTTTTTTGTAACAGTTTTCACTGTGACAAAATTTGGTTAGAGTCACATTTATAAACGGTTACCTTATTTAATAGTAACAGTTAACCTAATTTTAGAATAGCGACACGTGGCTAATTTGTCATAGTAATTATAACAGATTTAATTGTTATTCTAGCTTTGCAATAATTCGGTGATGACACGTGTCTTACACCGCCACGTAGGCAACTATTTAGTTTTGCCATGTGTCACTTTTCTAACGATTACAAACACAGATAAGTGTTGCATACTTTTTGCAAAAAATTCCCTATGGACACCTGTCATCTTTTTGTCACTATTAATGTAACGTTTAAACTGTTACTATCATTTGTAACAGCATCAAGATGATGACACGTGTTGTTTTTCTTCGCAGTTTTGGTCACAGTTAAGTCTGTGACAATTCTTTCAATTACAATTAAAAAAATGGATAGTCCAGGTCATTCTCATGGACTTGGCCTTCCAGTTTACAGGCCTGCACAATAAAAACGAACCTGAAACACAGGCCTATAAACTATCCGCAATTTACAATTCATACATACACATTTACAAAAAACCATTATATTCATTATGAACAAAAACTTCCTAGGCACCAAAAAATAAGTGCTTGAACAAACTAAGAGACACCAACAACCCACTGCAGTTCTTGACTGTGAACTGTACCGAATGCCCTACACAGATAAACAAATAAACCAAATCAGTATGAGAATAAATACAGAAACAAATGTCAATTAGCGGACAGCTAATATATGGACATCACAAAGATTTAAGTAAAAAAATTAAATTCAAGTATATTTTAGAGATTTGTTTGACTTGCCTCCACCTGCAGGGGTCTTTCCTCCCTTGGGGTAGGAGTACCTTGACGAACAACACCACCTTTCTTTCCATCAGCACCTTCAAAAACGTGGACAGGTGGACAGTTACAGATAATTAGAAAAAATAAAAAAATGGCGGCAACATAACAATCCAACGAAGCAAGCCAAATTAAAAAAATTATTTTCACCTGACTTCTGAGGAGTTTGTCCAAGAGTGGGCTTATTGTTAGCAACTTTAGCAAGTCTCTTCTTTCCCTATAAGAAACACATAAAGTTATAGTTGGTCAGTAGTGGCAAATAGAGAGAACTCTTACTCAAGCTAATCATGGAAGTACTAAAAACAACAACATTCTTAGCAAAAAGTAAACCACAAGGTTGGACAATGCCTGAAAAGCAAGGGGCATGGACAAAACAAATTATGAGACATGATCAACAACAAAGCAAATTTCGAGAATATTAAAGTACTCACTCATAACGTCGCATTATGTAGAGATTATGAGTGCATATAGGCTTTCATGAGCCTGAATATCATTGTAGTTACTAATCCAAGGATGACCTGCCAACAAGATACAAGCCCCATGCTCCTGAGATTTCATTCTACTCTTCATGATTCCTACGCAAAACAGTCGGAGAGAATAGTTAACATAAGAATATTGACAACACCGACAAGACAAACATGAAAATAAATAAAAATAATCAAAAATCAAATCATTAGCAAAGTTGTACTGATTTCATACATCTCTTTCAATGGAGGACATAAAATTACATACATCTCTTTCACTGGAGGACACAAAATAATTGAGTTTCCAAAATAAGCAGTGCTTGTGTAAAGAAAATGAACATAGAAGAGACTCGTCAGTTCAAAAAAATACCTGAATTGCAGCATCCATTTAGTCACTTTCATTCCCAATCATCAGCATATCAACCTATTCAGTAACACATCATTCGGTTAGAGCATTCCCAAGGCTAACTACATCAGTATTTCTTGAATTACATCCCACAAAGCAATAAAATAATCAAAGTAGGATAGTTATTACATCTCCACTTCTCATATCGTTATCATTCACCTCGGACTATCACTTATCAGACTTCTCACTGACATCAGTCATACTTTCCTGTGAACATAAGAAAAACAAATCATTATAACCGGATGATCTTAACTTGTCTAATGCAGACTTGCAGTACAAGAAGCAAAAATAAAATAAAAAATGTTTCAACTGCAGTGATTGCGCTACCTGCTTCTCTTGTAGATAGGCACATCTGCACAGTTTACTAACCCGTTCAGTCCATTACACAAGATCTGAATCAATAAATATACACAGGTCAGGAATAGATAACTAGCTTGATAACAATATATAAAACCAAACAAGATGAGGAAAACACAAAGTAGTAACCTGCAATCTCTGCGGAAATCATGTTTAGGTGAGAGTCTAGGGAGTTGTTGATATATATTATGTATAAAGAAATAACACCATGCTATTCAGCAACATACATACCATTAAAGCACCAAACCTCAAACTCCAAACAAGCTAAACACAATAATAGCATGCTAAAAAAAACTTGACAACCACAAAATTCATGCACATATCACGTTTAGCGGCATTGGCTCAGAAGCCTGGCAGGAGGCGAAAGATCTTAGGCGGAAATTGCGAACGATCTTGAGAAACAAGACTGATGTTATCATCATCCACACTCAATTCATACAATTAGATGAATTAATCAGCAGCAATAAATATGTAGATAAACCAGTAAAAGCCAATAGAAAATGAAATCCGAAGATTTTCAAAAAAAACGAGTTTGTAAAGATGATGTTTCAGACATCCAAGGCAGCATTAGCTCTCAAGCCCGACATAAGGAGAAAGCAACTGCAGTTGTTCTTGAGAAACAAGCCTTAGGTTTATCATCATCAACACTTTACAAACAAAAAAATAAATACTCATTCAAATTAATTTTTCTAATGGGAATTGATCATCCCATAGGCACTTAAACAAGCCATAGGGGTGGACATCAAATCCCAAAATCAAAATTTTTTAAAGGCCAATCAAATAAAACTGAACTAAAATTGAGTTCAGAATACTGGCTTGGAAATCTCTTTTGTTGAGAAAGAGATTTAAACAAGACGCATATCATAATCATAGTGGATAAGATGGGGAAAGGATCATCACCTCCATCTCAATTATTTCTCATTCATTCAACAACAACAAAATTATAAATGAAAAACATTAACATAGAGCAGTATAAACTCATAGATCTTGCTTACCATACACACAAAATCTTGCACTGTTAGATGCCATTTCAGATCTTTGTCAGCTGAAAAATCAACAAAATCCGTAATAAAAATCTTTTGAAATTACTTATCAAAACATAAATCAAGCTCAAAAATCACAAAATCTAAGAGTTCATACACAAAATCTAAGCTTTATGACTTCACCTAATGAGTCATCCAACCCATAAACCAAATTGCAACTTCACAACAATCCATTCCTCAACAAATCTATATTCCTCTTCTTCAGATTCGTATATAACCTTTACAACAATCTTCAAAAACAAAAACCCACATCAGAGACAACTTATTATTACTAATAACACAATCGAATCAATAAGCCATGGTTTTAAGAAAACACGACCTAAGTTGAAAGATTGACTCCACTAAGAAAAACGAAGAAGACCCCTATTGTTTGAAACTAGAGGTTATCCTTCAAAAATCCTAATAAATCACAGAGAAAAACAAAGTTAGAACTATGACATAAAAATAACTCATAATCGATCAAAAAAAAACTAGTGAAACCGAAATCTAAGTTCGAGATTCACTTAGCTGAAGTTAAAAATAAATATATGTAAAAGTTGAAACTCATCATTTCTTCTACTTCGATCAGATCTGGTTTCGATTTATTGCAGAAAGAGCAGAAGATGTAAAATAAACGTAAAACAGATGTGAGTTAGGGTTCCATATTCTTACAGAGAAAATTGAGAGGGTGAGAGGCGGAGGAGAAACAAAAGTGATTAGGTCAAGTGATTTCTCTCTCTAAAAACATTTTATAAGAAAACCTAGGTATCTACAGTAACTAATCAGGAAGATGTAGGGACAGGATTTCATGTTTGTGTGTTTCACACACGTACCTTAACTTAGTTATTGTGTGATAGAGCTAGACGATTATTACCACTGTCGCCAATTTATGTTGGAAAATTGAGACTAAAACAGGGTGAAGAAAAGAATGTTGTCTCTGGGTTCACGACTCTAATAATAGATTCTTATTGAAAATTATTCGACCCTTCCTAATTGAACTGGAGAGTACAAATAGGCCAATGAATATTGCCGTCAGGATACTTGAAGCCCTACAACAATGTTGGATTTAAATCTTGTACAACCTTGACCCAACCAAGAACACACGAGTTTTGATTATGATGATGCTTGTTAGAGAGAAAACAAAAAGAGTTTTTTTTTTTGTTATGATTTGAATGCAAAACAACGGCGCAATTTATAGAGAGTTTAACATCTGTTGAAGATGACTCTTCATCTCCAACAGGAATCTTTTCAGTGCGAATAGACATCTCTTCCAACAATGATGTCTGTTGGGAAAACGATGTTTCTTTTCGGTTTTCTAACTGTTCGATCACCGAAACTCTGTATAGCACCTACAAATTAAGGGTTTGTTGAAAATATCTAACAATTTAATCGGTCCATCAAGATTTGATGGTTAGCTTCTTGCCATGTGTCGAAAACAAAATTTATTGAACGGCTCTCATGGTTTTAGTAATAAGTGGAGCATTTTATGACTTTGAGAGCTATGTCTGATATCATTTTACAAAGGCTCGAAGCTTCGGAAAGAATGAGAAAGAATCGTAAAAATGAGAATGAACAGGAAGATTACCTATTATGGAACTCAGCTTGCAAGATTACCGTATACATACCCAATGTTCTCGTCCGGATGAGGTTTGAGATGTCAAATATTAGATTGGATGGTTCCTGAGTTGATTCTGCAACCTATTATGGAACTAAGCTTGCAAGATTACCATATACATGCCGAATGTTCTCATCCAGGTGAGGTTTGAGATGTTAAATATCAGATTGGATGGATCCTAAGTGGATTCTGAAACCTATTATGGTACTCAGCTTGCAAGATTACCATATACAAACCCAATGTTCTCGTCAAGGTGAGGTTTGAGATGTCAAATATCATATTGGATGATTCGGCAACCTATTATGGAACTCAGCTTGCAGAATAACCATATACAGACCCAATGTTCTCTTCCAGGTAAGGTTTCATATGTCAAATATCAGATTTGATGGTTCTGAGTGGATTCTTCAACCTATTATGGAACTCATCTCGGAAGATTACTATATACATAGCCAATGTTCTCGTCCATGTGAGGAGTTGGATTCGAGTTTCTCGTTCGGATGAATCAAGGCGAAATATATCGTAATTGAACATCCCAGGTTCAAAGATTATAGTTAGACCTGAGTTTCTCATTTGAATGAACCGGAGACTCAATATATCAGAATTGAACATCCCAGTTCGAAGATTACTAGAGTTAGACCTTAGTTTCTCGTTCAAGTGAACTGAACACGAAATATATCAGAATTGAACATCACAGGTTCAAATATTACTATAGTTAGATCTGAGTTTCTCTTTAGGATGAACTGGAGACGAAATATATCAAAATTGAACATCACCGGTTCAAAGATTACTAGAGTTAGACCTGAGTTTCTCTTTCGGATGAACTGGAGACGAAATATATCAGAATTGAACATCACATGTTCAAATATTACTATAGTTAGTTTCCGAGTTTCTCTATAATGGATGAACCTAAGCATTGCATTTTGAAATATATAAAACCAACTAAAATTGAAAATTGAACATCACAATTAAGTCACTTTTACTTTTTAGTTCCTAGTTAGTAAGTTCTCCATGTTAATCATCTCAAGATTCGCGTTATCTTTTTTCCGATATAATAACACGGGTAATTTTCCCCACCCGTCTTATTCGCGTCACGTTTTGCAACTCCGAACCCAAGACGCGTATTATATGGCATTAACACGGATTATTCGCGAATCGTTCACGAACTTTACGTATCCCGATTAATAATACGAACTTTCCGCTTAATTCGCCAGAAATTCTTTAGCTTTTACGTTTTTAAAGGCCCCACTTTTTGGGCTTTACTGCCTCCTGAGCATACACAACCCAATATTAGACATTGTTGTAACTTATATGAAACAAAAATGGCCGAAGAGATTTGAAGGTGCATCTAAACCACTATACCACATCCTCTTGGATGACTAATATTGTATATATTATTAATATCATCATATTAAGTTTATTTTTTCTTTAAATAACTCTCCAATATGCATAAAAATTAGTGTATGTCCTTATAAATAATAATTATTTATTATAATAGATGCCGAATTTTCAGAGCCGAACTCACATTTATAAATCGAATTATACACGTACGTATGCCGTTCCGAATTACTGACGAATCACGTCCCGTTGACCGAATTTTGGACCGAATTTGGGTTTTACAAAACCGTATAATACTCGTACGTTTGTCGTTCCGTACGTTTGCCGAATCCCGAATTGCTAACTAGGATCACAGGTTCAAAGATTACCAGAGTTAGACCTGAGTTTCTCTTTCGGATGAACTCGAGACAAAATATATCAGAATTGAACATCACAGGTTCAAATATTACTAGAGTTAGACCTGAGTTTCTTTTTCGGATGAACTGAGGACGAAATATATCAGAATTGAACAACAAGTAAAGTAAAAAAGTAAAGTAATTCTTACAGACGACGAAAATAACCATATTACGCTTATTGGGAAAAAGTGCAATAAATATTACAGAGACTGTGAAAATGACCATACTACCCTTATAGGAAATAAGTAAAGTAAATGTTACAGACTGTGAAAATGACCATATTAAACTTACTAGAAAAAAGTGAAATAAATATTATGGAGACTCTGAAAATGACCATACTACCCTTATCAAAATTAAGTAAAGTAATTCTTACAGACTGTGAAAATGACCATATTACCCTTATTGGAAAAAAGTGGAATAAGTATTATGGAGACAGTGAAAATGACCATACTACCCTTATCAGAAATAAGTAAAGTAAATGTTACCGATTGTGAAAATGACCATATTACCCTTATTGGAAAAAGTGCAATAAATATTATGAATACTGTGAAAATGACCATACTACCCTTATAGGAAATAAGTAAAGTAAATGTTACAGACTGTGAAAATGACCATATTACCCTTATTGGAAAAAGTTGCAATAAATTTTATGGAGACTGTGAAAATGACCATACTACCCTTATCGGAAATAAGTAAAGTAATTCTCATAAACTCTAAAAATGACCATATTACCCTTATTGGAAAAAAGTGGAATAAATATTATGGAGACAGTGAAAATGACCATACTACCCTTATCATAAATAAGTAAAGTACAGACTGTGAAAATGACCATATTACCCTTATTGGAAAAAAGTGCAATAAATATTATGGAGACTGTGAAAATGACCATACTACCCTTATCGGAAATAAGTAAAGTAAATGTTACAGACTGTGAAAATGACCGTATTACCCTTGTTGGAAAATAAAGTGGAATAAATATTATGGAGAGTATGAAAATAACCATACTACCCTTATTGGAAATAAGTAAAGTAAATGTTACAGACTGTGAAAATTACTATATTACCCTTATTGGAAAAAAGTGCAATAAATATTTATGGGTAGTATGGTCATTTTCTCAGTCTCCATAATATTTATGGCACTTATTTCCCATAAGGGTAATATGGTCATTTTCACAGTATGTAATATTTACTTTATTTATTTTCAATAAGGGTAGTATGGTCATTTCCATAGTCTCCATAATATGTATTGCACTTTTTTTCAATAAGGGTAATATGGTCATTTTCACATTCTGTAATGTTTTTTTACTTATTTCCGATAAGGGTAGTATGATCATTTCATAGTTTCCATAAAATTTATTGCACTTTTTTCCAATAAGGGTGATATGGTCATTTTCACAGTCTGTAACATTTACTTTAATTATTTCCGATAAGGGTAGTATGGTCATTTCACAGTCTCCATAATATTTAATGCACTTTTTTCCAATAAAGGTAACATGGTCATTTTCACAGTCTGTAACATTTACTTTAATTATTTCCGATAAGGTAGTAGTATGGTCATTTTCACAGTCTCCATAATATTTATTGCACTTTTTTTCAATAAGGGTATCATGGTCATTTTCACAGTCTGTAACATTTACTTTACTTATTTCCGATAAGGGTAGTATGGTCATTTTCACGTACCTCCATAATATTTATCAGACTTTTTCCAATAAGGGTAGTATGGTAATTTTTACTGATCTTCATAATATTTATTGCACTTTTTTTCCCACAAGGGTAATATGGTCATTTTCACAGTCTATAACATTTTACTTTACTTATTTCCGATAAGGGTAGTATGGTCATTTTCACAATCTTCGAAATTTTTGTTGCACTTATTCTGATAAGGGTAGTCTGGTCATTTTCACCGTTTTCGGAAGAAGCAGATATTTTGTTGTGGTTTTGTCGACAAAATCGAGTGAATAAGGTTGGTATTCGTCCAAGTCAAATTTCCTACAAAGTCATGACTTGTTGACTTGGTCTTGATCCTGTTTTCTAACATTAAGAAAATAAAAAAAATAAAAAAAATCAATATTAATTTTTAGAAATTAAATATAATTGTTATTTTGTATAAATATTGCGAAAGTAGTGACAAGCAAAATCCTAAGTGTTACTAATTTGGGGTTGTTTTAGGTGTGGTGAAATTTTTGGGTGGAATTATCCTTTTAGATTATAATTGTGATTGTCTGTATAATTGGCAACAAATATTATTGCTATTAGTAAAAAAGTTAAATATTCATATTCATTATCACAAATACAAAATTTAACAACAGTTATAATTGTTGCAGGACTTATCACAGGTGTATCAGTGACTGAAAAATAAACTGTGACAGGTTACACTGTGAGAAAATTCTGGTTTTGGTGTAGTGTACAGATTGCACACCAAGCATTCACCACTAAATTATTGGATTTGCAAAATTTTACGGTTTAGAAATAAATATAAATAAATAAATAAATATAGATACAAAATTTTACGGTTTAGAAATGCATGCCAATTATGATAATTTTCCATATTATTTTATCTGGAAGCCTATCATACCTCCAAAATTAAATTTTTTCATGTGATGTGTTGTTCTTGTTATGAATATTATTGATATTGATATGCTTGCTAGCATAGAAAAAGGGTTATCCAAGACGAGTGCTCCATTTTTATTGGTAACTGTAAGGAAACTTCTGACCCTTAACTGTTACACTGCAAGATTGCATATAATGGGTGGGCGATCATGTTGTTACCTTCATCAGGTTGGTTTTGGACTTCTATGGGATTTGTTTATGATTCCGCACATTGTTGAAGTGATGAACATTTGTCAAAGTCAGGCAATGTTCTGGGATTTAATTCTAGCAGCAATGTCTTGGGTTTTTTGAAACAAACGGAACCCAAGGGTTTTCGAAGAAAATCATACGTTTATTACAGATTTTTTACTTTTTTGGAAAGGTGAGGGGGTTAAGGAGACCACAAAACCGAAAGAGAAAAAAAACAAACCGGAAAAGAAAGAAACGATCTACAACCAAATTACAACCCAAACCAAACATGCTAACACAAACTGGAGCCAGTTAACTTATCTTATCTGTAGTAGACCTTGCCCATAGCGTCGTCTAAAATAATATTTTTCACTTCTTCCGGGATTGATAGGGTCAATTTCAGTAAAGGCACTAGCTGGTCGAAGGGTTGCAACTCAGCAGGGCGACTCGCTTCTCTATAACAGCGTAGAGCGGAGCAACTCTCAATTGAGAGCTCTCAAGCGTTGTCCACAGGGGTTTGCTGCCGTCTTCGAATTAGAATGCAGGGAGTTTCTGAGGAAAAAAATACGTAGCAAATATTGGTAAAACCCTTATAAGTTGTTTCGTTCTAGCCCCACTTTATTACCCTAGATTGGTAAAACCCTTATAATTTGTTTTGCAAAAGTTAATAAGATATTAAGATGTATACACAAAACAGGGTGCCTTTATTGGCATGGAAAAACGAAAAAAAAACAATAAAATTTATGATGAAAAATGGTCCTTTTATACCTAGCATTTTTAGGGTCACTCAAAAGGAATTAGGGGCCTATAATAAAACAAAATAGGATCGCCCAAACCTAAATTGAGTTCACCCCTTATCTTGCATATTTCTTAATGGCAAAATTTCCCTTATATAATCGGGAGATAAGTGCACAATCGGACGTTTCACCTCCTTTCGTAAAGAAGAAATTTTAGGAAGAAGTTTGAGTAGCATTCGGGAAATAATCTTACAATCGGTGGACGTGAAATAATCGGAAGTTTTAGTAGTTAACCAGACTTCCGAATATAGAGTGGCTCAAAAATCAGATTTTGGAAAAAAGTGAAATTTTTCGAAGTTTGGACTTGACATAATCGCAAGTTTTAGTAGTTAACTAGACTTCCGAATATAGAGTGGCTCAAAATCAGCTTTTGGAAAAAAAATGAAAATTTTCGAATTTTGTACTAGTCATAATCGGAAGTTTTAATAGTTAACCAGACTTCCGAATATAGAGTAGCTCAAAAATCAGATTTTCGAAAAAAATGAAAATTTTCGAATTTTGTACTAGTCATAATCGGAATACCAAGTAATTCTTTTGACAGTCTCCATATCGATATTGAAGAACCATTTATAGTCCATCCTAGAATTACTTTGAATATGCCAAGTATGCCCTTGGTGCTAGTATAAATTAGAAGAGATAAGGCTAAATGAGGAAGGTTTTGAGTTTTAGAACATTTGTGTGAGGATGAGAGTTTTCTCTTCTTTCAAACCTAATTGCTATCTTTAGGGGGAATTAGATCATCTAATTCTAGAGTATCAACTAGATGCCTCTCATAATCTTATAGTTTCCAATTTAATTGGGTAGAAATTGTAAGTTATTTGAGAAGAATCTCCATTATTAGGTTCTTCTTTTATTCAAAGGGTAGAAGAAACTAAATTGGTTGATTATTTATCCATTTCAAGTTATCAATTTCAATTCATTTTCATTATAAACTTCCGCTTCTCATCATTTGGTAGCAAGAGCTTTGGTTTGATTCTCAAGGGGAAAAGGTGTGATTGGTGAAGATATTTGTTTTTGAAGTGAACACTACTAATCTCTTTCTCAAGTATTTTGGGTTGATTTTTATGTTCTTTGATAGTATTTTCAAATTGGGTTTTTCAATCTTATGTTGATTTCACCATGGTTTACAATAGAGAAGTTAATTTGGGTAGGATTCATTCAAAGGATGTGTTAATGAATATTGTACATGAAGTGTTTGATGATATGTATCTAAGAATGGGAGAAATTTTTGAAGAATATTATTGGAAACTTGTAATTCTCTATAACCAACAAAGGATTCTACCTAATGATTGTGATGATGTAAGTGAACTAGATGTGTCAATTTTGGTTGGTGGATATGAGGATGAACAAATTTCCTACAAGATGTTTGATGAAATGTCTCCACCAAAATTTGATAGTTATTTGAGTCATGGGGAAAGTGAAATAGTGGGTAATTTTCCAATCTATCAAGATGGCATGAATGTGGATCAAATATTTGATTATTTTGCCATCATGGACCAAGTGCTATCATGTAAGAATCAAGAGAAAGAAGAATACAATCCTTTGTGTTCAATTTTTGATGAGGTAATTAATGGTAGTGAAGTAAAAGATTTTGGTGTAACAAGGTATGTTATTGAATTGGAAAATGCTATGTTAGAAGCATCTCAAGAACAATTTCAAGTATGTGAACCGACTACCGGAAACAAGCCTTCACTCAAGCTACAACAAAATGGGGAGGCAATGTATATGAATCCAATTTGGGCTTTCATTGAAGATAAGTTTCATGGTTGTAGTCTTCGTGCAAGGTTGAGAGAAATGCTTGGTGTTTCTTTACTACTTGGGGATGCTCTTAACTATGACAACAAGATGCTACATTTGGTGAGTACCTACAATGGAAGGTGTAGAGGTAGAATTGTCTTCAAACAAGGAAGAAGTTCAAGCACTAATGGAGAATATGCTTTGGAGAATTCGTGGACGAATTTGTTCAAAGAAGGGGAGGATGATGTATTTACAAACGAAGAAATACTTGGTGTGTCATTACTACTTGGGGATGTTCTCAACTATGACCACAAAATGATACATTTGGTGAGTAATTATAATGGAAGGTGTAGAGGTAGAATTGTCTTCAAGCAAGGAAGAAGTTCAAGCACAAATGGAGAATACGCTTTGAAGAATTCGAGGACGAATTTGTTTAAAGAAGGGGAGGATGATGTATTGTGGATGTCCCATATCGATATTGAAGCACCATTTATAGTCCATCCTAGAATTACTTTGAATATGCCAAGTATGCCCTTGGTGCTAGTATAAATTAGAAGAGATAAGGATAAATGAGGAAGGTTTTGAGTTTTAGAACATTTGTGTGAGGATGAGAGTTTTCTCTTCTTTCAAACCTAATTGCTATCTCTAGGGGGAATTAGATCATCTAATTCTAGAGTATCAACTAGATGCCTCTCATAATCTTATATTTTCCAATTTAATTGGGTAGAAATTGTAAGTTATTTGAGAAGAATCTCCATTATTAGGTTCTTCCTTTATTCAAAGGATAGAAGAAACTAAATTGGTTGATTATTTATCCTTTTCAAGTTATCAATTTCAATTTATTTCAATTATAAGCTTATGCTTCTCATCAATGAGCCTCGGCATATAGAGCTTTGGCACTACTATATTCGGAGGTTTATATTGTTACTCGAACCTCCGAATATATAGTGGCCCAAAAATCAGATTTTGGGAAAAAACTCAAATTTTTGAGTTTTGTATTAGTCGTAATCGGTAGTAAATTGTGTTACGTTAACTTCCGAATATATTCGATTTTCGAATTTTGGTACTACTATAAGCGGTAGTAAATTATGTTCATTATCTATCGATTGTTTTTAATTTTTAGTACAGAAAATTTGAAGCAGTAACAAGAACATAATCGGTAGATAACAATCAATTTACCTACCGATTATGGTTGATGAACATCAACCATAATCGGTTGATAACAATCAATGTACCTACCGATTACGGTTGATAATCTTTAGAAATGAAGAACATCAACCATAATCGGTAGATAACAATCAATTTACCTACCGATTATGGTTGATGTTCTTCATTTCCAAAGAACATCAACCATAATCGGTAGGTAAAATATATTATTATCTACCGATTACGGTTGATGATCTTTAGAAATGAAGAACATCAACCATAATCGGTAGATAACAATCAATTTACCTACCGATTATGGTTGATGTTCTTCATTTCCAAAGAACATCAACCATAATCGGTAAGTAAAATATATTATTATCTATCGATTATGTTTCACATCAGAATCCTAGAAAAAATTCTGATCAAATTTTTTATTTCAAGCACTAAAATCCTAATTTTGGATCACAACTATTGCAAACTAGTCCTAGGTTCAATCGATGGAATCCAACTGGAAAAAAAAAAAAAAAAAAAAAAAAAAAAAAAAACTGACGGTTCTCCACTTACTAAGAACAAGCAATTGTCAACTCTTTGACGTCAACAGCATCCAAATGATATTTTACCATTTCCCCTTTCAAGAATTTTCTTCAGTGCAAACATGAATCAGAATATTATACAAGTAAAAATATGTATACGCAGTAATTGAAAACAATGACGGAGATGAATTTCGCCTCAACATGTAATGTCCATAAACTGTATCTTCCCAACTCCCCCTTTTCTTTTCTTTCTAAGTTCAGACTTGGTAGGTTGTGGGGTTAAATGTCTTCTGTAACAGTCGATGATCTACGGAAAAGGTTTATTCCTATTCATCTTTTAGATATGTAATGTTTTTCTGAAGAGAACTGAAATAATACTCCCTCCGTTCCTGAAAAGAGTTACTATTATTATTGCATAAGAGCTAATTTGTGTTTAAAGATCCTGGTATTATGTTAAAGTGTTTGATGTCGTAATAGCTACAAGTACCTACATATGTGGAACCGAATTTAGCTTGTTGCAGTGTGGTGAATTTGTGCTTCCAAGAATTATAATAACTCAATATGAACTTCTAAGAGCAAGTCTTATGGTGGAATCCATCCATCTTCCATCTTCCACGCCACCTCAGCACTTGGAACTGTGGATGGAAGCGCAAGTCTAATGGTGGAATAGTAGAAACGCTAATCTTAATGGAGCTAAGCTTAGGGATGGGGCGGGTATGGGCGGGGACCTTGAATCCCATCCCCTACCCCGTTCAAAAAAACAAAACCCATCCCCTACCCGCTCCCCATAAGAATGGGGCGGGGACTGTATGGGGAATCCCCGTATGGGGAATCCCCGAGGGGATGGGTTTCCATGGGTTACCATAACATTACAATAAATATTTAAAATTTTGTAAATAATAATAATTTAAAAATAATTATAATGATTCAAACAATGATACTAACCTAAGCATTGCATTTTGAAATTTTAAGTTTATAAAACCAACTAAAATTGAAAAATAAATGAAACAATTGATCCACAATTAAGTACTATGGTTCCTTTTACTTTTTAGTTCCTCATTATTAACCATCTTCCTCCATGTTAATCATCTCATCATGATCTTCGTTATCTTCCAAAAAGTTCCTCAATCGATATAATAGGTTATGGCATGGGGCTGTATGGGGTGGGGACCTTTGAATCCCATCCCCACCCCGTCCCCGCATCACTACGGGATTCCGCACCCCGCCCGTTCCCCGTTTATACGGTAAAAACCTAACCCATAGGGGCGGATCCCCACGGGGATGGGTTTGGGCGGGGAAAATTGCCATCCCTAGCTAAGCTCCATTCTTAATAGCGCTAAAAAAACGTCAATCTTAATGGAGCTAAGCTCCAATCTTATTAGCGTTTTTTTTCTTAGCCGTTAGATTCTCAACAACTCAGTTTAAATCTACGGATAAAAAAAAAAAACGCCAATCTTAATGGAGCTAAGCTCCAATCTTAATTGAGCTAAGCTCCAATCTTTAACGTTTTTTTCTTAGCCGTTAGATTCTCAACAACTCAGTTTAAATCTACAGATAAAAAAAAAAGCGACAATCTTAATAGCGTTTTACGCTATTCTTATTAGCGTTTCTTGTCCTCTACCGCGCCATTCTTATTGGCGTTCAACGCTATTGTTATTGGCGTTTTGATGGATTCCACGAACCCTTCCACGAAATCATGGAAGGTTGCTTGGATTTTTTGTGGAAGACCCCAACTTGGAAGCCATTAGACTTGACATTCCATGGATTTTCCACACTTGGAATAGCTTGGATTCCACCATAAGACTTGCTCTAAGAAATAAATTGTTGTCAAACACAGTATACTTCGATCTGTCAAAGGGAAAAAAAAAAAGAGAAAAAAAAAAAAACTAAATTTAAACTCCCTGAAACTAAATTGAATATTGAATATAAAATCCATGTGTTTATCCTCCAAGTCCAGCCTCTTCTTGAGTCGTAACTTTACTGAGAAAATCACCTTCCTTTTATAGTGCCTAGAGACATCACCTCCTCTCCCTATTATGCTCCACCTAAAGTACAGAAACAAAGCTCAAGTTATTAACTGACAAAATAAGCAAGTTTAAGTAATTTAAGTCAAGTTTATGGAATATACACACAGAAAAGAATACTTACAAACCTTAAGGAGCGGACTTAGAGTGGCAGCGAGCGCAGGGGTGAGTGCTACTGCAACCGGTACAGGCCTCCACCTCTTGTCCTGCTCTGGCATCTGAGAATTGGTTGGTTAATTGCTCGTAGTAATCACTACCTTCTTCGTCAGACAACTCATCAAATGTCCTCATATCAAGCTGGTAGCGTAGAACTCCCCCAATACCCCCAAAACCTCTGCAGAATTGGGAACCCTCCTGAGATTTATCGGTGACAAATTCAAGGGCACAACCAAACTTCTTATACTCTGTTGCAAACCACTCGAGGAGAGATTGTTTGTCCAGCACTTTCAACTCTGCATTATTGGTGAGATCGCGGAAGTTGCTTTGATCATTCTGCTTTCCTGAAATGATGGATCGAAGTCTCACCAGTAATACTATTCTTCAGAACGTATCGGCTGATATCCAGATTTTCCCACACAATTAGAGTTTTAACGGCTCCAATTTCGAACGCCTTCAGCGTATCTTGGACACCAGACACATACTTCCCTGTGTCCTGCTCAATCTCCTGAAAGTACTTCTCCATTAAACGCGTCTCTTGGACAAACTTGACATTGGCAAGAATTTCTGAAGAGAGTTTAATTGCTTGATTGGAAGATTTTCCCACACAATTAGAGTTTTAACGGCTCCAATTTCAACGCCTTCAGCGTATCTTGGACACCAGACACATACTTCCCTGTGTCCTGCTCAATCTCCTGAAAGTACTTCTCCATTAAACGCGTCTCTTGGACAAACTTGACATTGGCAAGAATTTATGAAGAGAGTTTAATTGCTTGATTGAACCCATTTTCACAACCACAAGAAACATCCACAACTTTCAATACTTTAGCCTGCAAACGAGGATCAAACATGCCAGACTGACTCAGTTCTGTCTTAAAATCAGCAGACCCAGCGAGGATCAACCCCGAGACATTTGGCTGACTGGTTGCTGAATTGATGTAGAACTGCGTAGCTAACTCAGCCGTCTTCCTCACATAGTTGTGACATTTCTCCGTTCTAAGACGAGCGAAACGCAGAGCTGACTGTCCTCCTCGCCCATGCTTATTAGGGAGATCAACAGTGAATTTGTGAATAATTTCACGTGTGTTTCCGCTTAAAGTACCAAAAAGATAGAACAAAGATACAACATGAGTCATAATATAAACCCAAACTTATCATCAGACTCATATAGTCAATTGAGAGCCTCAGTATGGAATTTGTTGTCACAAAGATACAACGACACATTGATGGGCTTGAAAGGTTCAAAGTCATACGTCACCTTCTTCTCTTTCCCATCATCAGTCATAATAGTTCCAGTATACAGAACTAAACCATTGGGTGGAACCTTATTGTAAAGCTTCAACCTTTGCTGAGCTGAAGTAATAGCTCCCAGCACGGACTGCCGGTTAGCCTTACTTTTAATGTGGGAAGCAGTACCACATTCATTAACCAACATCTTAGTAACTCGAGACAGCTGATCACGCGGAGGCATTATAAGAGATATCATGCTGGTACCATTGCCTCTTGCAGCTTCTAATTCTTTGATCAAGTTCTTAATCCTCCAAATCATAATACTCTGGTCAGTTTCCCCAGAGTCAGACATTGTGGCAGAATCAATACAGACACACACACACACGCTGTATAGAAAGAGTACTACTTAACCTGGAATACAACAAACAAAACCAACATTATCATCTTGTGCAAAACAAAAACACAATCTAAACAGAAACCTAAAACAGATATACAAATTGAAGATTACAAACTCAAACATGATGTCAACAGATCGTATTCACTCGGTAGAGGTTAAAAACGATGATCAGGTAACATACTGAAATTTCGAGGTTGATCACCCTAGCAATTGATATCCAAAGGTCAAAGAGGTAAATAAGGCACTAGTTCTAATTCAAAAACCCCTAATTTCTTTTTGATCTCTTTTCGTATTCCTATAACATAGGATGATTCACATCTCAATTCACCTCTAATTAAGCAGAACAAAACCAATGATGATTTAATCGAATAATATCAATCCAATTCATAAACAAACAATGAAATCAACATCAATATGGAATGAGATCGAACAAAAAGATTACCTCTGTAGTTAGTTAGCTCTTCTTCTTCTTCCTCCTCTAAATTGCTTCGTAACAGAGTGTGAGAATGAAATCCCCAACCGAAATTATTTATAGTTTTTTTTTTGGCTAGGGTTAACTGGGAAAGAATCAACTTCTAAATTTTTCTCCCTTCTGGCACCGACGCACCGTGGATCCAAGTTAAAAGTTAAATTGGGAAATTTGTATCTTAAAAGGAAACCCAAAGGGGGTCGGCGTCGTCTGTTTGGTTCGAGCCGGGACTCGAGGTCTGACTCAACTCACAACGTACATTTTGACAAAGAAGTGTCTGAGTCAAATGTAACACCCGGCGTATATTTGGCTAGATTAAGGCTTAGTTCGGTATTGCTGCAGCTTTTGTAGAAGCACTTTTCTGTTGTGCGTCTCACATGCTTACGTGAGAAAAGCAGATTTGATGTTTGGTAAAATATTAACTAAAGTTAAAGCCGATTAAAATAACAGTCAAAGTGTGTTTGGTAAAATATCAAATTCAACCATTGTTGTTGTAGCAAATGACAAAAACAGACATATCTTTGAAAATAGTTTTATTCGATTTTATTGGCTTTAAAAATAATTATTTTTTTTTACTATTCAATATAAATATATATAATATTAAATTTACTAATTGTTACTATTATTATGATTGTTAAAAAAATTATTTTACATAACCACTTTTTAATATATATATATATATATATATATATAATTTTCAAACAAAAAATCAAACTAAAATTAATTAAGTAATTATTTAATATTTGTCTATATTTTTATTATTGATAAATGAAATGGTTTGAAAATAAAAAATAATAATATTTAAAGACTAAAATATAAGAAATAAAAAAATTGATTGTATATAATTTAAGGGTAACTTTTGTCATTTTTAAAATAAAATAGGGACAAAAAAGATAAATCATACATTAAATTTAGGTGGGACCAAAGCTTATGCTTTTGTAGCTTTTAAAAGCTCCTCTTCCCAACTTTTGAAAAATTGAGGAATTTGGGAAGTGCTTTGGGTAAAAAGCACTTTGATTTTTTTTTACCAAACACTAATTTCAAAAATTATTGACAAATATAGGTTTTCAAAGTGCTTTTGGAAAAATAAAAGCATTACCAAACCCAGCCTAAGGCTTAGTTTGGTATTGTTGTACCTTTTGTAAAAGCACTTTTCTGCTGTGCGTTGCTGTGCTGTGCTGTGAGAAAAAAACAGTTAGACGTTTGGTAAAATATTAATTAAAGTTAAAGCTGATTAGAAAAAAAATCAAAATGTGTTTGGTAAAATATCATATGCACCCGTTGTTGTTATAGCAAATGACAAAAACAGACATATCCCTGAAAATAGTTTTATTTAATTTTATTGGGTTTCAAAATAATTAATTTTTATACTATTAAATACATATATATATATATATATATATAAAATATTAAATTTACTAATTGTCATTATTATTATGATTGTTAAAAAGAAAAAAACTATTTTAACCACTTTTTAATATATATATATATATAATTTTTAAACAAAAATCAAACTAAAATTAAGTAATTATTTAATTTTTATTATTGACAAATTAAATGAAATAGTATATAAAATAATGTGAAAATAAAAAATAATATTACTTAAAGAATAATACAAGAAATAAAAAATTGATTATATATAAATTTAAGGATAATTTTTGTCATTTATAAAATAAAATAGAGATAAAAAAGATAAATCAAGTATTAAATTTAGGTGGGACCAAAGCTTATGCTTTTGTAGCTTTTAAAAGCTCCTCCACCCCATCTTTTCAAAATTGAGGAATTTGGGAAGTGCTTTGGATAAAAAGCACTTTAATTTTTTTTTACCAAACACTAGTTTCAAAATTTATTGACATATATAGGTTTTGAAAGTGCTTTTAGAAAAATAAAAGCATTACCAAACCCAGCCTAAGAAGTTTTCTGTGCGGGAACTAATAAAAAGATCAGGGATTAACATTTATTTATTTTTTGAAGGTGATCAGGGATTAACATTTAGTTCCACGATTATTGGGATTTAGACTATAGTCCTGCCCATTCAAGCCTAGTATTAGGAGATCTAAATCAACCAAATTTCGTACAAATACCCCCTAAATGTAATATCAGTTCTTCTTAATTTAGTTTCCATTTTTTTTATTTTCATTTCATGGAAAGAGCTCTCCCAAGCGAAGAAAAAAATGTCATAAATCTTAATCTCATTGTTTCAAACCTAATTATAATAATCAAACAAATACAGGATTCATCTTGAAAAATATAAATCATCGTCGTCGGTTTCTTTTCTTGAAGATTAACTCAAAATTGATGAATTTCAGCAAATTAATTTGAAGATCTCGTCATGAAAACGATATGATAGGAGAGAACATGTTTTTATCATTTAATTTGGTCATGAATTTTACAAGGGAATGATGTAATGTTAGAATGAAAGGTAGTAGATGGGTGTGTACGATCAACACATTCTTGTGACATTTGGAATAAAGGGCATTAAGGTTTCTAACATGGAAGTTAAGCAATGTTTCTTTATACTTCCAAGCTTCAATCATACTCTATTACGCTGTGATCGTGCTTCAAAAGGGAATTCAGGACAAGCTGACTTTGGTTTTGTTGCTAGAAGCTGTGATGGTGATTGTATTGGTCTGCAGCTTGTGGGTTAGGGATTGCTACTAACTATCTTGCAGAGATTATAGGTCCTATATGTGCTGGTGAATGGGAAGTTAGAAATCCAAAATGGAATATTTGTTTTAGTCTGGATTCCAATGTTGTCCTTTTGGCTTTTATGAAAGGCAAAATTCCTTGGATTGTTGGGAATAGATGGAAGAAGATCAAGAAATCACCTCTAGCTATTTCCTTAAGGCACTCTTTCAGGGAGGTAAATTTCTTAACTGGCAAAATGGCCAAAAAAGGGACACATCTGGATAGGGGAGAGATATATTTTTATAATAAGAAGCCATCCTTTCCCGGGGTGATGGAGAGTGAACAGCACCACACCAAAACATCCAATTTGGGACGGATATACGCGTTGCAAATGAATTTCACCAACGCTAATATTCGTTGGGAATATGGCGTAGCAAATTTTGGTGCAACGCCAAAATCCGTTGGTCAAATTAATTTGTGCAACGTATATAAACGTTGGTAAAATAGATTACCAACGTTTGTTGAGAAACGGATTCTTTAATTTGTGCAACGGTTACAATAATTTAGGCAACGTATTACTCTAATTTGAGCAACACTTATATACGTTGCAAACCCGTTTCTGATTAAAAAAAATAAATAAATTCCGATGATAATTCCATGTGACGATAATTCCGGCGGATTTTTGCACTGAAAATATATTTTGCACATTCATATACCATTGTAGATCAACTAAAAGACCCAATATATCACAACCCATCAAGATATATTCATATATATCATGCCACAAATCGGCTAAAGACAAAATCCAAAAAAAAAAAAAAAAATAAGACTTTATCATGCCTGTTTTTAGAAAGCAGCCTGATGGTCACATTTCTACCCTTAGCATCAAGAATCCCAGAAGCTAAAATTGCTCCCATCTTGCTCATGGTATCCTCATGCTTGTCAAGAATAATTTTTTTCGGAAATGGGCGCCTAAGATAAAACACGATACAAATGAGTTCCAAGGAAGAAAAACAAAACATAAAGAAAAAAAGTCGCATCAAGTATTAGTACAATATTACAAAGAAAAACAAATCTACTAGGGCGAAGTAATAAAAAATACCTGAAAGACCCAACACGAGAATCACAAGTTTCACTGGTTTGAATAATCACCATGGCCATTGCAATAGGTGCCCCTTGACAAACAAAATCAACAACATCTGATGTGAGTGGCTCCAAGAACGAGATGGCCTCACTCAAACCCGTACCCGCACATGAAATGCCCACTGCCTGTCAAGAATAATTTTTTTCGAGCTGGCGCCTAAGATAAAACACGATACAAATGAGTTCCAAGGAAGAAAAACAAAACATAAAGAAAAAAAAAGTCGCATCAAGTATTAGTACAATATTACAAAGAAAAAGCAGGTCTACTAGGCGAAGTAATAAAAAATACCTGAAAGACCCAACACGAGAATCACAAGTTTCACTGGTTGAATCATCACCATGGCCATTGCAATAAGTGCCCCTTGACCATTGCAATAAGTGCCCCTTGACGAACAAAATCAACAACATCTGATGTGAGTGGCTCCAGCAACGAGATGGCCTCACTCAAACCTGCAGACCCGCACATGAAATGCCCACTGCCATTGCAGCACCATATCTAACATGTGGATTGTAAGACTCGGAGAGCAGGGATACAATTCGTGGAGTCTGGAAATACAACAACGTGATAAATTTCGTGTTAGCTAGGATCAAAAATAACGGATACAAACTACAGCATTTTCCGGAAATGGTAACTCGAGAAACCTTGAAACAAACAGAGAAGAAAAGTTACAGAAATAACGAATAGTATTAGATGAGACGTAAATACCAACCTACTCGGGTTCGAGAGGACAGAACAAATCCAAGGGCTAGAACAGCTGTCCTCCTTACGTCGTCACTAAGAACAGAAATTGCAAAGTGCAACAACTGGCGAATGTCCTTGCTGTTTGATGTTCCCCTGTAGGCCATTGCTAACGCATACATACCACCATAACGGAGGATAGTATCTTGATCCCGAGTCATCTGCTCAATCAGTGTGTCAGCTTCTTCCTCCCTCCCATACACTGTGAGGGCAATGCCTAATGCCATCCCCCTAAAACATAATACATAAGTCGCTAAGTAGCTATTAATAATAGGAGCCCAACAATACAGATCCCGGTGCTCCACGTACCTAATAATTTTCTCATGCCGAGTCTCATGAGCATATGCAAGCATCTCACTAGCTTTTTCGCTAGCTGTCCCAACCATTAGTAAACCCATACCAATGCCTGTGACCTCACCAACCACAAAGACTATCGGTATAAATAACATTCTTAATATCATCATATATCTCTTCATCATTTGTTCCAAGAGCATCCAATCCAAGACCTAAGAAAGCCTCATGTTGAATCACATGTGCACCAATAAAACGTGACGTTGGGAATATATCAAAGAATATGATCAAGTATAGTAGTAGTGAGGAATCAAGTCAGTGACCCATTTCCGTGACCAATGACCTCTATGAAGCAGTTATACCAAATCTCTTGGATAAGAAAATGATTGAAACCAGCTGGACCAAATCTCTTGGATAAGAAAATGATTGAAACCAACTGAGCAACGAGGTTTATACGTAAAGATTGATGAATGGATGGAGAATTGACTAATGATTTCTTAGAAGTATTGTTTCAGTAAAGAATGGCAGCTATTGACCGGAATCCAGGACTACCAATCGAAATTGCACATAGATACCTAATTCTTAGTTTCTATTCAGTCTTTCTGGATATAAATACATGTGGAAAACTTGCATATGTACTCACAGGTATTCAAATATTCAAGAAGATAAAAACTAAAGTAAGAAAAATGGAAGCAGGGAAATTTGCAAAAGCCCCTTTGGGCGCTCTAATCATGGGTGTACCGATTTTGGGGCTGCTAATATTCCAAACTCCAGTAGAGGCTAAGAGCTGCTGCAAGAGCACTGTTGGAAGAAATTGTTATAACGCTTGTCGTTTACGATTTTCCAGGCAAGTTTGTGCATCAACATGTAGCTGCAAAATTGTTGGAGGGAACAGTGCCCCAGAGGTTACCCCAAACTAAGTGGCTTTCTAAACTCGTGTACGTAAAAATGAACTCGGTCATTAATAGAAAAGGAATAAGATTATAAACATAGCAACTAAAAAAAAAAAAACACCTTCAAGACATATTGCTCAATACCTTTGTAATGTCACTTTCTCTATCTTTGGGACGCCGACAAGCGGCTTTTAAGAGACCTAGGTTACTCGCTTCTCATTCAACTTTTTAGAGTATTTTTCCCTTCTACTAGAGTACATACCTGTTAGGGAAAAAGATCAAAATGACATTAGACAATCTATAATTGAAAAGAACACACAAAATATTTTAAAAATGGGAATCACCTCCATGGGTAAGTATGCGGGTTTTGCATCACTCCCGGCTTGAAGGCATGGCCAATGAGCATACTTCAACCGAATCTTGTACTTTTCTTTGAAGTACCGAACTACGAGACCCGATTTGTGCCATCCTCGACAGGGAACCTTGTGTATACAAAGGAAAAAGAAGGTTTATTAACTTATTAGTGTGAAAGATGGCATCAAAAGGTAACCAATAGAAGTAATCTTCAATCTTATTGTACTCCTAGGATATAACACATTATACTCACATAAGCTTGGTTCGTAGGCCGAGTGGTTATGCGTAAATATTTATACGGTTGCCATTCCTATGAGTCAGCTCAAAACGAATACCTCTCAAGGACCTTTTGATCTAATATGAAAACAAGAAAAAGAATAATCTAAGATAGAAGATGCGAATCATCGGGGCCGTATTATCTTGTACAAAAATTCTCACAACTCGGTAGAAGCAAAAGTACTAGTCAAGGAAATTAATCGAAAAAAAAAAAAACAGAAAATGAAACACAAACCTTAAAACGATCCACATCAGATAAAGGCCTTAGTGAATTTCTTATGTTCAAAATTCTGATCACATAATCGACAACATTGATTGATTGATAGAATGAGGTGGCAGAGACATCTGTGGACGAGACAATTATATAATAATGACAAGAAATCCAACTTGCATATGTTAAGCACATGAATCCAACTTGCAAATGAACTGCTAGGGATAGAAGTCTCCTAAGTCGGACTCTTAATTAGTGAATATGATTTCTCAAAATATCGTTGCCATGTGAAACAAGGAGTCTGCCTAGTTTACTCATAACATGATTGTTCTTGTGTGCTAAATCACGATCTTTGCATATTCCCAACGGTATTAGCCAAATCCCAAATGGAAAACAACACACACAAGTGAGAAGCCATCATTAATCTGTTAAGACGAAACCGAAGCAGATTAGATTTAGGATGTAGCATGAAAATAATCGTAGTTCTTCCGCTAGACAATGGACCCAATTAACGGTTTAATTTATTAATGCAAGAGGTAAATGATTTAATATTAGAGCCAAAATCCTACTCCTAGCCAACCCTTGTATCCTATTTGTTACACCTCCCCCTCAAACGTTGTACTAAGCTTTTAAAGGTTGTGGCTACCCGAGGTTAATATGATTCTACCCCTAGAACCTAGTTAGAAGTATTTGCTGCTAGTCCTTTATCAAAATGCTCGAGCTTTCAAGAAGTTGTACCTATGAGATGTTCTGCCTGCATGAGATCATGGAAACCCACTACAAACCCCCCATATCCTGATTACTTACCCTCTTTCCAATGGACCAAGCTCTTTGGGTTTCCCTCTTAAACCGTGGTTCCCTAGGTTGGCGTAAGAACCGGTTTATAAGAGTCTACCAAGATGTTTGAGCTTTGAGACTAAGAAGTTTATAACGTTGCAAGCACTTATACAATGCCCCGCATGCATGAAACATGCATACAACAACTTTAACTAATTTGTTCAACTAATGCAAGAAAAAAGGATAAACTTTCTACTTCTGGTATACACTTCCACCTCCAAACTCATCATTTTTAAATTGTGTATAAAATCTATTATATTACCAGGGTGTTGGCAGAATTTAATCATGCTCCACTACTACGAGGAGCTAAAGTAGAAGAAAAGCACTAAAAAGGGTGAAATCTTTGGTTGAAAAACTTCATATTCAAACAAGTAGAACCAAATACATAAATCCCGAATCAGCAGGAAGCCAAAAGAAACAAGAAGAAAGGGAATAGTACTTGTATGAATGAAATTAAACTATATGAATCCAAAGGCAAGAAAAAAAGGAAATTCAAAGATTAGTCTCGATTCCTACCTCTTCAGATAAGTTAAGCTAATACTCCAAGACAACAAGTACTTGATGTCGAAGTGTCTATAGATCTTCGCTAATGTTGGCGGTGGTTGTGGTAGTAGTTGTTTATCACAGCCGAACAGTAGATCTTATACCAGTATCACTTTTTCCATCACCTTCTCCTCCAAGGATATCCTTCAAAGCTCTATGAATAATCCCCTGGTTGTTTATCACACCGAACATAGTATGACTCTTATCCGAACTAGTTGATCCATAAGCCATTATAGTACATTTAGAACCCCGCTTTTACCCCACTAATCCTTGATTCGACGAATTTCTTGTAAAATCCATGAGGATCTTCTTTTTCGATTTTCCTTTCGCTTCTTCTTCGTCATATGTACAATAAATATCAACAAGATTAGAGGCAAACTTGACTTACTAGTGACTTGAGATAACAACCGAAAAGCCACTGAACATAACTAAATTTTGGTAAGAGCTTTAGCAGAGCCATCAACAACAACCATATGAAAATAGTCAAAATGGGAACCTAACATTTCTAACGTCAATTTGTTCCACACTCGACTTTTCGTAAGTATGTTTTCCTTGTCATGATTACCCTTGGAACATAATCTTCATGATGTAAAGAATTCTAACCCCAATGGCCGTCTTTTTAAATCAAGAGCAAAACCAGGTGTAGGTAGACAGGTTGATTCTTTGGGACAACTAAAAGATTGCTGGAAAAATCAGAAAGACGAAAAGTAACTCCAGTTTATCTGGTCATTTCTCGAAATAGGCTAACCACCTAAACAAGTGGAGATTAAGCTGAATTGCCTGAGTTGTGATCATAAGATTACTGATTTCTCCAAAAAAACAATTCTTTCTTTTTTTTCTTGTTCTTTTTTCCTTGTCTAAATTCTTGAAGAAATTCAGGAGGATTTATAGACCATTGACAATCTAATTTTGTGCACACTCCTCTAAAGAGTGTGCACGTAACAAATGAATCCTATTGGTTGGTCCAAACTGACCGTTAACAATATATTAAATTGGTGTACGTGTTCTGACTTACACCTTAACAAGGTTCGACTTACACAAAATTGGACTCCCATTAACTCTATAGAGTGTTTTGCCAACTTATCAAAGAATACCATTTTCATTTGCCTCTCTTTTGACAAAACTACAAGACCAACTACTAAAATCTTTAAGAAATGAAATGCACTCATGAATTACACTATTTGTTGTCCAATGTCTGCTCCCAATACAAGAGTTCTACATGGACTGGAATTATTGACCAAATATTATGCGAGATACCTGGAACAGCTTAAAAAATCGTACCTTTTCCCGAACACGGCATGCGGGTTTCCAAGCTTCTCCTTAAGACGAGGAGGGTCCTTGGGTTTTGATTCAAATGAAAGTAAAACTTGTGGTGCTTTTCGGATTACCATCTGACTGAACTTTCCTTGCTTTCGTCGGCTATAAACAAAAAAATAAATAAATATCAGATATGTAAAATTGAGAGTTTATAAGCCGTGAACTAAAACTATCTCTGAGTTCACTTTAGGAGGCAACCTTGTAAAGTGAATCCTTGTTAAAAGGAATAGGAGATTATGCTCTCGCTGCATCTCTGAGTTGCCTTGCCAGATACGATCAAGCGGTTGTAGGGCAACCGAACTTTCATTAAATCCTAATGATGAAGATAACCAAACTACTGAAACAATGAGAAAACAAGAGAATAAATAGATGAATAACATCCAGAAATCATCAAACAGCGTTTCAATCAACCAAAATAAATAAAATAGAAATTAGGGTTTATACCTTCTTCTGAAAATTAGGGTTAATAGTTGAAAGATCGAACTTTCTGATTTAGGGGTTTTGATTAGGATACATATCTTAAAAATAAATGGGTTTTGATTTGAGGTTTTAAAGACGAATTTTGGGGTTTCTTCTCTGGTTGAAAATAGGATTTTTTCAGCTACTTAGAAGCTTCAATTGAACTTGCTATATCTTTTCATCTGAAATCTCGATCTGAAATCTGTCCGAGAGAGTCGATGATAGAATGAAATTTTTCTGAGAGAGTTGAGAAAAAAAAAGAGAGTTCAGAGGAAGAATCGAGTCTGTCTTAAGGAGAGAGTTTGATCGAGATAAGAGAGAGAGAGAAAAAATAAATAAAACCCTTTAGAAAAAAGATAAATAGATAAAAACTCTTGAAAATAATATAATTTAGAATGACCGTAGGATCGCAACCTATATCAACGGTGCAAAAATTACTCTCAATTATTAGGAATTAATATATAATTGATGCAACAGATTTTTTGATGTGCAACGTATATTTCCGTTGCTCAGTTTGCAACCTTTATATCCGTTGGACATCAAAAAATCCTGGCGTTGCAAAAACCAGGATATGGTGTAGTGAGGCCATGTAATTTGTATTTTTCTAGGCTATTTCCTTGAGTTCTAGTTAAGATTCTTGTTTTGCTTCTTATTTAGCATATAATTACCGGAAAAAAAATATCCAATGAAAATCAGCGATTTAGTCTCACTTAAAGCCTCCAAATCTAGAACCCTAATTTGCTGCCGTTTTTCCCGCCAAGATTCAAAATTCGGAGAAGATGACCTCCCCTTATCCATTTTCGGTGTCCTTTTAGCAATTAGGTTAAAATTAGCAATTCCTGGAGTGTGAATAGTTGTGGGCTACAAGAAATAATTTTGGGCTGTAAAAAGTAAATTTTTTTTGGTGCCTTTATCAACTCTTCTAGGACATCTACGTGGGTGCCCTTATCCAAAGTTAGGGTGCCTTTAACACTTATTTGGATACCTTTAGTAATTTTTGTGCCAATTTCTCCAAAAATGTTTATTTTCCAAAAATACCCACGCACACATAAAACACCATAATAAGTACAAAAATGAGCACTAACAATATATAGAATTGAGACAAATTGACACATAAATGTGTCTAATACTGGTAACGAATATGATATGAAAAGGTGATGGATGAAGATCTGTGGATAATTGAGCCCAAAATAGATGGAAAAGAAGTGATTCGTGTTGTTCCTATCCATAAATGGTTTCTTAGTTTTGATCTAGAAAATAAGAAAGTCACCACAACTCTGGTTAGGGTCTAATTCTCTGGGTTGAGATTATAATACTGGATGGAGATAGTTCATTTGGCAATGGGAAAAACACTAGATCGTCCAGTAAAAGTGGATGAAGTAACTTTACAGATGAAATTCGGGTATTGTATTTCTGTGTTGGTATAGATCGACTTTTCTCAACCTGTTCTTGAATCCATACGGATTAAATATCGAAGGAGTCCAGAGGGCTATAAGCAATAAGTATTCACACCAAAGAGACCAACATATTGTGAGCACCGAAATTAGGTCATCAACTTTTTGTATTTCGTGATGCCTTGAAGATATGTAATATGGCTAAAAGTAGAGGAGTAGCTCAGTGAACAATAGTTTCAAATGATGTAATGATCATGTTAAAAATTATGGTGTTGCAACTGGTAACAATAGACTCAAAGGAAGTCAACGTGGAATAAACCTAAGGAGAACCTTAATGAAGAGGAAATATGTATGAATAAGGATATATTAGAGGAGAAGGGGTTGACAATGTCAAATATCGCTCAAGAACGGCAAATAATCTCATTGATGAATTGGCAGCGGCTAATGAGTCTCCAGTTAGTTCGGGTGGATATGACGCTTTAAAAGAGACAGATAACAGTATGATTGATGGGTTGGATGTTGAAGATAACGAGCTAAATGAAAAGGATTGTGATGAGGGTATGAAGGTTGATATTATTCCAAAGCTGCTGTAAAATCCTATTCCAACTATGATTCCAAACCGAATTGTCTGCACATTAGACTCTTACATCACAAATAGAGTGTTTTACTTTATTGTATAAGAAGAAGGTAAGAGAGCCTTAGAGTGGGCATACACGAGGAACGAAAATGATGAAGAGAAAATCAAGAAAAAGTAAAAGAAGAAGTCAACAAAACAGTTGGTGGTAATACTTCAAAGAATGATAAGTTTCATGACCCTTTGCGGACACACAAACAAAGTGTTCAATGAAGTTTTGTTGCTCGAATGTCAGGGATCTTGTTCACTACACGAAATCCTGGATTTTATAACAACCAGATTTCCAACGATTATGTTTTACCCAACGTCAATCTTACGTTATAGGCATTCTAACGACAAAAGACAGTTAGATAAATTAGGATCAGTTACAATATACACCTAACTTTATGTAGAAATACTATCATACCCTTCAATAATTGATTCTCTTTACTTTTTTATCCTTAATAATTGCTTCTCTTTACTTTTTGGGAATTTTGAGAAACTGCCCCACTCTCAAATTCCGGTTTAATAACATGACCCAGTTTTTTTCAACTTTTCAAAACTGCCCTTTCAGTTTTGTTTCCTGTTAAAGTCTAACAAAATTAGTCAGCGCCCATTTACCCGGTCAATACTTCAAATTACATACGTATCCTTTGTTATCTAACCAGTCGAGATAAAAGAAGAAAAGTGTGATAAACAGAACCCTCTCCTCTTTTATGCTTCTTCTTCATCTTCATCTTCGAAAAAAAACTGCCGCTCCTTCTCGTCAAGTCATCTTCTTTCTAATCTCGACATCAAAAAAAAATAGAAAGTCATTTTTCCCACTATTAGGATTTGTAGATGGTTTAAAGAGTGAAGTTAGGGTTTAATTTTGGTCCGTTGATGGGTCTCGATCTGTTAGGGTTTGTTGATGATGCAAACAGTGTAGTTGGGTTTGAAGGAAATCATGAGATCGGATAGCGGCCAACTCAGAGACGGGGGTTAGTCTTTTATTTTGATTTGATTCCGCTGTTAGACAATAAGAAGAAGCAGTAGGTTAAAGTTCTAATTTTGAATTTGATTTTTTGTTGTTAACATAGATGTTTGATTATTAATGTATCAAATTCGTATTGTTCCTTAGAAGTTCTGTCAATTTGCTATGATGGGTTTGTTTTATTTCATTTTATATCTTTTTATTTGATTATTAATGTAATGAGATGCTGCAATGATAGAAGTGAAATCTGGTGGTAATGTTGGTGTTGTGTGTTGACTCCTTTAGATGTATGTTAGGATAGGGAATTGCAGGTGCATGTAGTTGAGCTGCAGTTCAAACTGGTTAGATGGTACTGAACTTATAAGAAATGCTACTACTGTTGGCTTGAGGAAATGGTGGTGTTATAGGCTAGTGAAAGTGGTATTGTAGTAGCAACAACTGTAATTTTGTATTGTTGTCTTTGGATGATGGGATACGAGCAGCTGTGCTCACCCGAGATTTACTGTAGCCCAAGTTAAACCCCAGTCTCTCAAAAATTGTCCATCATTATCTTAACTTTTTGGATACCAGTACAAGGATGCTAATGGGGTACCAATTTGCTTGGGGGTGTACCATCTCCAAGGCAAATGATATTTTGTCTTATTAGCATTTGGTACACCCCCAAGCAAAACCAGTCTCCCCTATTAACAATCTTGCCAGTAACCCTTAATTTTGATTATCAAAATCTTATTTTTGTTACAACTCGAAAAGACAATCATCCGGTAAGAAATTGGTCGGAAGCCTAACAACAAGCTGTGTTCCAACGCCTTAAAATGAGAAAAACAAAACCAAAATCAACTTTTTTTCCTTTTTTTTTCCTGGCTTGATTGGGGTATACCCAAACTAATTGGGGTATACCCAATGAGACAAAATAGGGTCATTTTGAAGTAAAAGAGGTCACCCCTTAACCAAATATTTTCAAAATGGCAAAATTGCCCTCGTTTAATTAACACTAAAATTTTGATTAGATTAATTAATTAAGTTTAAATTCATTGAATAGATTAAACTTATGAATTTTAAGTTATGAAATTTTTTTTTTGATTGACTTTTGTGGGATGATTTTTGATGATTTTTTTTTTTTTTGGAGAATATCTCTTGCAACGAAAATGAAGCACACAACCGAAATACTTCTAAAAGGGGATTGCAAATCATTATATGAAATCATACTCAAAATCAAAGAATAAATCAACACTTTCGATTAGAAAGTATGAAAAGCGGCTCAAGGTCGACTAACGAAGATCATCTTGGCCAAAAAGTGGCCTAAGATGATCTTCATCGTCGACCTTGCCGACTTTTGTTTTTTTGACATATAGGAGATGACATAAAAAAATTATTAGTAGGCAAGGTATTCAAGAAATACCCTTCCTTTGTTTTGGGCCTAAGCAAGGTATTCAAAAATACCCTTAAAATTTGTATTTGGCCGCAAGGTATTCAAAACGCCGGCTGTTGAAAAATTTACAGTCGCCGCCATGGATGTTATGAAAAGTCGGCAAGATATGCATGTTACGACCTTGCCGACCAAAAACACAGAAATCATAATTTTCGATTTCTAACCTAATATAACAATCAAATCACACAACACAATGATGGGTTTGAGTTTAAACATCATTTATAGTCTTCCTTTATTTGGTCGAGTCAACAATTTTTTTTGGAAAATCAAAGTTGTGATTTTTATATGGGTTTGGTTGATGGAAGATGAAGAAGAAAAAGAGAAGATTAAGAGTTGGTTAGTTTTTAAATTTTAGGGTTAATGAAATTAAGAAATGAATTTATTTTTAAGATTGATTATTTGAGGGTATTAAGTAAAAATCACACTTTTTAATAATGACACACCATGTCCCTTTGAAATTGGGTATACCCCAATTAATCTGGGTATACCCCAATCTCGCCAGGTTTTTTTTTGCCTAGAGATGGAACTCTAGACTTTTTGACATCTCAGCGTCTAAAATATTCCATCTCTCCTGAAACTCTTTTATCTTCTCGAACATAACTCCCAACTTCTCTATCAACTTCCGCCATGAACACCCCTGGAGAAAAAACTCCCATACCCTGAATTTATGCTCCTATTCCTGAAAATGAATCTAAATCATGCAATTGAAGATGATGAGGATGATTCGCTCAATCAGTTCATGCAATCAAAGATGATGAATATCTATTTAACCAAAAATTTAAGCGATGCTGATAAAGATTATGGTTTAGAGTTGATTCTGATGATTATATAATTCGTGGGTTCTCTACTTTTTGACGAGTTAACTGTCTTCTTCTTGAATTGATAGATATGTTAATATAAAATTCGGCTTTTCATAAATTGGGAAAACAAATTGGGGTTTTTCTTTCTTATCAGATCTCAAATTTCTTTATTATCATGTTTTTTGTTGTGGGTATTGGGGTTTTGGTGATTGGTGGTGGCCCTGATCGGTGGTGAGTGGTGTTGGATCTGCAAAGTGTTATGTATTTATTGAGGCATAAAAGACCACAGGGTGCTGGTGTTTTGGTTCTGTAGAACTTCTATACTGGTTACTTCATTTCTTACAGTTGAGATTATACACTTAGTAACATAAGTTTGCTGTTGTGGTATCTTAATTCAATTTTGGAGTAAATTTTATTATAGGTGAAACATCCAATTTCAATTTTGTTTAGTGTTGAAGTTGCAATTAGATTGGCGGTCATCTGTTTGGTTTGTAGATTCAGAGTGAATTCCATCCTTGGATTTTGAGTTAGTTAGCAATATGATGTATGGTTGTTTCACTTGGTAAAATGAGTAAATTCTAGAAGAATGTTCTAGTATTGAGATTTAGTCACAAAAAGTTACACATGTAACCTGATAAATGTTAGTTGCTGCAGGGAAATTGTGATAACGTTAGCTGATGAACACATGAAGCGTGTCTTTACTGTAGATACATTGGATGAAAATTGGAAGGGTTGGAGATGTTAATCAATCAGGCATAGGTCTTACAAGGAGAATTCAAGATCCTAATGATATGGAACATAGGGTAATTCTTTGTTCTTATTTTAACTTCATATTCTTAACTTATGCTAACTCTCTCGGGTTACTTATCTGGTAGAGTTAAGATATTTGAGTAGCTCAATTCCGTAAGGCAGTTTTTATTTTTATGATGTGTGAGTTTGCAAGTTCATGGCAACAACTCATGTGACTTGAGAACCAGTTTTGAATCACCAACAGAAATCAGCCTATCTTTTTCTAGGCGCTATGTTCTTCGGATCATTTTATTAGCAGATTTTTCTCTCCATTGACAACCGTACTTTTCAGGTTGTTCCTGAGAAATCTGAAGGTCCGGCCTGTCCGGGAGGTCCTTAGATATTTTTGGGTTGTTACCATTGTTTGATCTACCTAAACATGATAGTGCGGAGACCATTCGAAGGGCACTTATCCATGGGGTTTGTCTCAAGATGATTATATGTATGTTGACAAGTTCATAAACTTGTAGCATTTCTTTCCATTATAGTACTTCATCTGATGTTTTGTCATATAAATTACAAAGGGGACTAATTGTCAATTGCAAAGGAACAGATATGTATCCTTCGTCGTCATTGCTCGACCATAATATAGATGACCATGAAGCTCTTCCTGTGGATGAACTCGTAAACTAGCAGATGTTTTTGCTCATGTTTTCCCTTATAACTCAATCCTGCACTATGTTATTACTCTTTGGCAATCGGCCTTCCTTGTAACTTTTTTGTTGATTCAATTTGTTTATCTGTGCAGCCATATGATCTCGAAATGCGGACTATGGTGGTGTTTGTACCATGCTTGCAGAATATTTTGGGAATTATATACTATATTCAGTTTTCCTGGTAAGACAATCTTTACTTTTCTGATTGTTTTTGTCTTTTTATCTGCATGTGCAGGCTTACCTCTATCATTTAACTATTTGTTGATACCTCATGAACATATCTGCGGTAGTAAATTTCCCGTGAACTTACCCGACTGAATTTATAATTCGGTCCTAAAGACATTAACAGTGTGGAATCAAGTTGACTTCGTGCGGATTTCTGACTTCATCACATGCCCCCACTTTGCTAGTCTCATGAACATATCTGGGGTAGTAAATTTCCCATGAACTTACCCGACTGAATTTATAATTCGGTCCTAAAGACATTAACAGTGTGGAATCAAGTTGGCTTCGTGCGGATTTCTGACTTCATCACATGCCCCCACTTTGCTAGTCTCTGTAGAATCAATGCAGGTCCTTCAACTGTAGTGATATCAGTCGAGAACCTTGTAACTTTAAATGATATATACCCTCAACATAGTATGTTTCCATTTCTTAATTCTTAGTTAGAACTTCATAGCAGTTTAAGATCTACCCCAAGTACAACTTGAGGTACTGTGAGCCTGAACCATGGAAGACTTTGAGTATAACTAAGTAGCTCCTAGTTGATGCAGGGGAATAATATGTCTCTTTAGAGTTTGTTTATTTTAGGATACTTTTGCTAGTTTGTCTCTTAAGAAAGGGCGTTAATGTCCTAGTCTTTAGTTTTTCCTTATTTAGGTTTCTTTCTAGTATAAATAGGCTGTTAGGTCGTCCAAAGAAGGGAGACTTTTATATACTTTTACTACGTTTTATAATCTATTGATTATTTCAGAGAGTTAGGTTTAACCTAAAACTCAATATCTACGTTCTTATTGTTTCAGCCTAGAGTTCTAATTGTTTATCCTTGTTCAATCCCCTAGTTTCGCATTTCTCGATTTCTAGTTCGCATTAATTGGCGCTAGAACAAAACAACCCAAACCCTAGCTAACTGTTATGGCCGGAAGAGTTAGAGGTAGAGGTAGAGGTGGAAACAATGATTTTAATGAGTTAAGAACCATGCTTGAAGACATGTCGCTGCGGTTACAAACCCTAGAGCGGCGGGGAACGTCTTGATGCCCATATGGAGAGACCGAGGGCGACGCAACCCTTTAGGTCATCCCGGAAGGAGGACTCAAGATGATGAACACGACGCTATGAAAATCCTTTTCATGATCGAAATTTGTTCATGGTCCGCACAATGACATGATTGGAAGACAAGTTGATTAAGGCCCCGGATTTGAACTCTAGTGGCGTGAAGGTTGAAGTGAGTGATTTATCTGGGAGGATGCATGCTGACGATTTCCTAGATTGGGAGACTAGCATAGAGAATTATTTTGAATGGAAGCCTATGGCCGAAGCTCGCAAGGTATTGTTTGTGAAATTGAAATTGAAGGGAATGGCTTTGCAATGGTGGAAAAAGTTAAGAAGAACAGCGTACAAGGCAAGGCAAAGGAGAAGATCGGAACATGGGATCACATGAAAGAAGTTGCGGAAGCGATTTTGCACTGACTATCTGGTGACGTTATATGAGAAGTTTTATAACTTTCGTCAACGTGATCTTAGTGTTGAGGAGTATACAACGAAGTTCTATAATCTTATGCTAAGAGTTGGCTTGAATGAAACATCCGAACAACTCGCACTAGATATATGATGGGTTTAAATATAGGCATTCGAGAAGAGTTTGGTCTCCTAAGGGTAACCAACCTGGAAGATGCTTATCAATGTGCTTTGAAGGCGGAGGAGAGGGTGAATCACCGATTCAAGAACCTAACTCTGCAAGCCGAATGAAAGCTACATCCTATGGGGTAGAATCGCACCAAAGGCATCAGTTTGGAGTAACAAGAGCAAAGAAGGGGCAAGCACCTCAACAACAACTCCAAGCGCAAGCGGAGTCCACAAGGTCAGTACTCGTTTGGCGGCCAAGTGTTTTACATGTGGAGGAGATGATCACGACATACACATGTCCATAGAAGCGAGTTAACCTCATTGAAGATGGTAGTGATGAAGAAAAGTTTGGGGAACCGAAATATGATGAATCGGAGGGTGAAGAGGAAGACTTGATGCCCGTGAGAGGGGAGAATCTAGTTGTCCATGAGAATTCTTACTTGTCCTAGGGTTGATGACGAGGAGGATGATTGGCGTCGGAAGAGTATCTTCCGCACTCAAGTTTTCTCGTGGAGTTAAGGTTTGCAAACCGATTTTAGATGGTGGAAGTTGTGAGAATATAGTATCTCAGAAGAAGCCGTAGATAAGTTAAGTTTGTTAACCAAGAAACACCCCTCACCCATATAAGATTGCTTGGTTTAAGAAAGGAAACGCGGTACCAATTACCAAAAGGTGCTTAGTAAAGTTTTCATCGGCAATTTTGAAGATGAAGTGTGGTGTGATGTTGCACCTATGGATGCTTGTCACATATTATTGGGCAGACCTTGGTTGTTTGACAAGAAGATGACACACTTGATTGAAGCTAATACTTACTGACTTTGTGTGCAACGGAAAGAAGATGACGTTGCATCCTATGAAGGAAGAAGACGTGCAAGGAGGAAAAGAAGAAAAGGACGGTCGGCAAGTTTGTTAACTTGTAAACAGTTCCAAGCATGAATGTAAGTCATCTAGTGAGATTTATGCCTTGATGTGTAAGCCCATATCCAATAATGTCCTGGACAAAGAAAAGAATACCCTTCGTAAATTGCTTGAATTGTTGGAACTTTTCGAAGATATTGCGCCTACTGAGCTACCTAATGTATTGCCACCTATGAGGGACATACAACACGCCATTGATTTGGTTCCGGGTCCGCATTACCTAACTTGGCAAGATATAGGATGCCTCCTACACACCGGTTGGAGATGCGAAGACAAGTCGAAGAGTCGCTCTGTAAGGGTTTGGTCCGAAAGCAAGAGCACGTGTCTTCGTACTGACCTTTATTGACTCCCAAGAAAGATGGATCTTGGCGAATGTGCGTTGACAATCGAGCAATCAACAAGATCACCATCAAGTATAGGTTTCCTATACCCAGTTGGAGAATATGTTGGACATGTTGGCGCAGTGCTAGGTTTTTCTCGAAGTTAGACTTGGGTACCATCAAATTCGTATTCGCGTTGGGGATGAATGGAAGACGGCGTTCAAAACACCGGATGGCCTCTATGAATGGCTTGTAATGCCCTTTGGCCTTTCCAATGCTCCCAAGTACATTCATGCGCATGATGACAGAGGTATTACGTCCTTTCATTGGTTCATTTGTAGTAATATACTTGATGATATTCTCGTGTATAGTCGTACCAAGGAAGAACACCTAGTTCATTTAAAGCAATTGATGGAGGTTCTTTTGAAGGAGAAGTTATATCTCAATCTTAAGAAATGCTCATTTTTGCGCGAAGAAGTAGAATTTTTGGGATATATTGTATCAACTAGTGGCTTAAAAGGCGACCTGCGAAGGTGACAGGCGATTGTGGACTGCAGCCTATTCCTACATCAATCACCGAGGTGCGTAGTTTTCATGGGTTGGCTACTTTCTATCGGAGGTTTATAAGAGGGTTTAGTACCATTATGAGCCCTATAACCGAGTGTCTTAAGGGAACAACTTTTCGGTGGACAAAAGAAGCATCAATCGCATTTGGAAAGATTAAGAAGTTAATGACGGAGGCTCCCAGTTTTGGTTGCAGATTTTGAGAAGCTATTTGTGGTAGAATGTGATGCTTCTAATGTGGGGATTGGAGCAGTCTTGAGCCAAGAAGGCGGAGCTGTGGCATTCTTTAGCGAGAAGCTAATTGAAGCGAAACGAAAGTATTCTACTTATGATCCGAAATTTTATGCGTTGGTTAGGTGCTTCTGACATTGGAGACATTATCTTGTCCACAAAGATTTTGTGGTTTACTCGGATCACGAAGCTTTGCGCTACTTACAATCTCAGAAGAAATTGAATCCTAGACATGCAAAGTGGATTGACTATCTTGAAGAGTTTACTTTCTCCCTAAAGCATAAGTCTGGAGCAATGAACAAGGTAGGCGATGCTCTTAGTCGTCGACATGTGTTGGTGACAACAATGCGAGCTCGTGTAGTCGGTTTTGAGGTGATTAAAGATCAATATCTTTGCTAACCCCTACTTTGGTTCGGTGATACAACAAGTAAGGACATCGCCAACAACGCGGATATGCAATATGTTCTTCATGATGGTTATCTTTTTCGTGGTAATCGATTATGCATTCTGTTGGCTCCTTAAGGGAGAGTATTATCCGAGAGCTTTATGGTGGAGGATTAGCGGGACATTGGGGCCGAGACAAGACCCTAAATCTTTGTAAAGAGCCGTTATTATTGGCCTTCAATGGACAAGGATGTTGAGAGATTGATCAAGAGGTGTCGAATATGTCAATTTGCAAAGGGACAGTCCCAAAACACCGGATTGTATACTCCATTTTGAGTTCCACACTCTCCTTGGGTACACATCAGTATGGATTTCGTGCTAGGATTGCCAAAAACAGCAAGACAACACGATTCTATTTTCGTTGTGGTGGATAGATTTTCTAAGATGGCTCACTTTATTCCTTGTTCTAAGACTGCGGATGCTTCCAATATTGCGTCTCTTTTCTTTAACGAGGTGGTACGTTTACACGGAGTCCCTTCTTCTATTGTGTCTGATCGTGATGTCAAGTTTCTGGGACACTTTTGGAGGACTCTATGGAAGAAGTTAGGAACCGACTTATGCTATTCTACAACTGCCCACCCTCAAACCGATGGATGAGACGGAAGTAGTGAATCGGAGTTTGGGAAATTTACTTAGAAGTTTAGTGGGAGATCATATCAAGAGTTGGGATCAAATTTTGTCTCAGGCAGAGTTTGCATATAACAACTCGGTAAGTCGTACGACCAAGAGAACACCTTTTGAGGTAGCATATGGTTTTCATCCGCAGCACGTTGTTGATCTGGTACCTCTCCATTAGATACCCAAATCTGTAGCGAAGGTGAGGCTTATGCTGACCATATAAAGAGTATACACCAAGATGTGCGAGCAACTATTATCAAGAGCAATGAGTATTACATGAATGCGACCAATGCTAATCGCAAGAATAAGGAGTTTCAAGAAGGTGAAATGGTTATGGTGTTTATGCGGAAGGAAAGGTTCCCTCGTGGCAGATATCATAAGTTAGCATCAAGGAAGATGGGACCTTATAAGATAGTTAAGAAGATCAGTTCCAATGCTTATATTCTTGAGTTACCTGATGACTTGCAGATCAGTCCCATTTTCAATGTTTCTGATTTGTATGACTTCTATGGGTTCGACGGAGATGTTGTTGGTGATATACAAGTGATCAGCAAGATTGCAAGGGAGTTTGGTGATGAACCACACGATGTGATTCAAGAAATACTCGATGTGAAGGAAACTAGGTCGTGGAAATCCATATCGACAATTCCTAGTGAAGTGGCTTGGAAAGACAACTAAGAAAAGTACGGATTATCGAAGAGGAGTGAAACGACGCTACCCACGGATATATCTTGAAGTTAAGGCAACGTTCTCGTCAGAGACGAGCTTATTTTCAAACTGGGGTGGTTGATGCAGGGGCATAATATGTCTCTTTAGAGTTTGTTTATTTTAGGATACTTTTGCTAGTTTGTCTCTTAAGAAAGGGCGTTAATGTCCTAGTCTTTAGTTTTTCCTTATTTAGGTTTCTTTCTTTTATTTTCTTTCTAGTATAAATAGGCTGTTAGGTCGTCCAAAGAAGGGAGACTTTTATATACTTTTACTACGTTTTATAATCTACTCCCTCCGTTCCATTTTAGATGATGTTTTAGGGTTATTTTTTTGTTCCACAATACTTGAAAGTTTTCATACTTTTTCACATAACTACCAATAACACCCTTACATTTTGTATTGGAACTATAAGTTTATTTTTAAATGCACTAATAGCAATTAATGTTTGAAGACTTTTCTCAAGGTCATAGATGGAAAACTTTCATATCTCTCTCCATTTCTTAATCTGCGTGAAAACTCCAAAAACGTCATCTAAAGTGGAACGGAGGGAGTATTGATTATTTCAGAGAGTTAGGTTTAACCTAAAACTCAATATCTACGTTCTTATTGTTTCAGCCTAGAGTTCTAATCGTTTATCCTTGTTCAATCCCCTAGTTTACTGTTTCTGATTTCTAGTTCTGCATTACTAGTGATAAAGTTTTGTACCAACTACCAACCACCTTTTTTCAAGTTTCCATCATTTATTTTGCGCAGGCCTATTGTATCTACTGTTTGCAGGATTGTTGGTATCACAGGCGTATGCTGAAAAGAACTGAGTTTGTTTGGAATTAATCAGGTCTAAATGATGCAATAAATTATGCATTACTCTTACTTGTACGTTTCTAAATTGTGTTTCTATTGCTTACTGTTCTTTTATTTTGAGTATTGCATTTTAATGAAATTGCGCTTACTTCAGTTGGACCAATATTTCGGCTCCTCTCCACAAAATTAGTTTGAACTTTGATGTGTGTTTTTCTTGGATGCCAAATCAGTATGTTTATTCTCTTTACTGATTTCATGCAGTGCTAGTCAGCAGAAAGAAGTTGGAGGAACGACAAAGATATTCAACTAGGGCTGGCAACGGATAAATATCCGGCGGATATTGGCAGTTCCGATAAGGTTAAGGTTAAGGGTTATTGGATATCCGATATCCGATAACATCCGACGGATATCAGAAAATTCAATTCGATTAGGTTAAGGTTAAGCTATCGGATATCGGATTTTTATCCGTTAAAATCCGATAACTAGGAAAAGAACTAAAAGTTTGAAAAAAACATAGTCTTTGTCTTTTTATGTTCAAAATATTCAGTGAAAAGTACAAACCCACACAAGCACAATGTTCAGAGTTTACTCCCTGTGTAACACAACAGGCTACAACAAAGCCAAAAAAGAAAAAACAATGTAACAGTCACAGAACACGCTAGTGAGTAGTGTAACTTAGTGTGATCTTGCTTGGCTGCCTGGCATGTTGTATCATTGCATCAACTTCACTTCAGTCCACGATTTCCGTATCTGCATAGGTGCACTGTCATTGTCAACTTCATAATCTCAAGTTGGAAAATGAAAAACAATAACCACTTTGATCTTCTTGTTCTGGCTGTTCGGAATTTGGTTGACCGCAACTTGAAGTTCCAACTCTATTGGATGCTTTTTCACTTTGAGACATTCTGAGAACAACAACAAACCAAGAAATAAACTCACAGTTCATGAAATGGGGCAGCAATGCCACTGGCAGAGACGATTGTTGGTAGCGTACAAAGCTCATCACCACGTTCATAATAACAAGGACATTTTGGAAAGATTATAGGATGAATCCAGTACACTCTGGACACCCTTCCGAGCTGTGATTTGCAGCCATGCTGAAACAAGTGCTTGTAAACGGAAACACCATGATTAAATACAACACAGATAGAAATTTAGAAGAAGCCATGGCTTTGATAAGAAAAATGGACAACTAACACAGAAGAATATGTGAATGATTAACACGCTAACTACGCTTGCTATTTAAACTACAACCGCGGCTCAAAAATGTAGTTAATGAGACTGTGTTGGTTACACTTGCTATTTAAACTACAACCGCGGCTCAAAAATGTAGTTAATGAGACTGTGTTGGCTGATGCACAAAAATGTACATGTTTAGAGGGTGATAATCATTTTTCACCATCTTGGATTACTTGATGCACAAAAATACAATCTATCTAATTTTGTTTCTCATTAATAAATCCAAGAAAATTAACAACTGAATGCAGTCATCTATCTTGATTACGCAATCTATCTATTTTTGTTTCTAATGATTAATCCTAATACAATGAAGAATAAAACACAACACAACTACCACTACTCCTTTTCTAAAAAGAAAGAAAGAAAGAGAGTCTCTTCTTAACAGATCTATCTATACTATCACCCAATCTAGAGCACCGATAAAACTCAAGTCTATAAACAAAAGAAAAGGAAACTCCATCAGTACTTTAAGGGTAAATAGCATAATTGCAGAAGTTGCACTCGAACCTAATGAAAAGCCTTCCAAGTTTGCAGTAGTTACATTCAATGCAAAGGCTTTCTAATTTGCAGTAACCAATATTGCTAACTAACTAAAAATTTATAAACAGATCAACTATTGGGACACTAAGAAACAACTATTGCTGAATGACACAATTCATGTGGTGGATTTGGCGACTTGGTTTCAAACAAATTCAGAAAAGTTGTCGGGCTAATCCTTGCTACAAAATATTGACTTAATCAACAATTGGATCAACTAATAGACAAGTAGCCACAAGTTTTGTGAATACGTACAGCAACAGAGTGTGAGCAAGTTTAGTCTTATCCATCCTACTTCAAGCTGCTAAAGCTAAGACCCATTAACAACTTAAATCAAAGTGCTGACTTCATGACTTGTGTCCCTTAATTGTCAAATATGGGTCTACTGCATTTGAATGTGAACTCATCTAGGCTACCATTTGACCTCTGGGATTTCAAAGACTACAGCTTATGCTCATAAAATTATCACAACAAATATAATGTTCATAAAATTCTTACAGCACACGACAAAAACAACAAATCAAAGAACATTACCTGGATGAGCAGATTTTGTTGCTTTCCCCAGTGGTGATTCTTTCTGTTAAGAGGACAAACATAAGTGAGTATACAATCTTGCAAAACGTATTGTCTACTGTCTAGAAAGAATACTATCGAAAATCCAAATAATCCACAAGGAGATGCAGGACGACTAAAATAAACAATGTACTGATTGTTAATTGGCTGTCTAATATTGTATATACTCAACCAAAATCAAATTGAAGAAAACCCTAATTTTCAAAATCAATAACAACTGAAAAATTTAGTCTGTTTTCAAAATCAAAATCGAAACCCCAATTTTCTCTGGAAAAAAATTGATTATCAAAATTAAACATAGAAACATTCATGACTTACTTAGGGTTTCGATTAGATTAGATTCATTATAAGAACATCAAAATATGCAATCGATTTAGGGGAAAAAAGAAACCTAACTTTGAAACAATAGATTAGATTCATGACTTACTTCTCTGAGAGTCTCTGATCAAATAGATGTAGTAGATCAGTAGGTCACTCAATCACTCAGTTCCTCTCTTTCAATCTTCTCAAACTTATGTAAATCTGTGTTGAGTTTCTAGAATGAAAAAAACGTAGTTGAGAGACTAATGACTAGAGTAGAGAATAGATTCAGTACTCAGTAGAGAGTATTAGCCGACTATGATAATACTTAGGGGTTGGAAATTACAAGTACACACCTAGGCTATCAGATATTAACCTAACGGAAGAAGCCTATTCCGATTCCGATAAGAGATATTATCCGATAGCTATTGGATTCCGATATCCGATATGTCATATTAAATCCTATAGGATGCCGGATTTTCGGAAACGGATCTCGGATCTCGGCTATAAATTGCCAGCCCTATTCGGCGTCAAATCGTCATGTTGAAACGCTTAAGAACAAGATAATGAAGCTAAGGAATGAGAATGAGGTCTTTTATAGACAATTACCAAAATTTGACGACAGATACTAGTAAGCTTTTATGCATATTGTAGTTTATATTCTTAGCAGTAGTCATCAGTACAGTGAAATTGTATGTGATGGATCCAGAGGTTCATAGAAGTAATATGGTAGATAAAAAGATGAGAGTTCGATTGATGGTTGAGTTGTGAAATGGTGTATCAAGTATTGGTTCTATATGAAATGAAAATGAATTATTGACACAACCAAAGCGCTAAGCTGGTGGTGTAGTTGTTTTATGTGCCCTGCAGGTTATGGTATTGTAGCCCCCGGATTTTTACACCAACATTTGACACCGCCCGTGTGTCAAATTTGTATTGGTTCAATCCTTAAAAGTGGCCCCCTATTTTCTCTGGTGGGGTGAGGGTGAAAGAAATCAATGGTGGATGTCACTGCCACATAGTGGTGTAGGATTTTGGTGTAAAAATCCGGGGTCCCTGTAGCACTGTCGTGATTCTTCCATCATCAAGTTTTACGGTATCTATTTTTTCTCGTTTAGTAATCCTGATGGCCAGGTGTCAGGCTGGTGTTCATTCTGTTACCGAAAGTTTTGTAGTTCTTTCTCTTTTAAAACAAGAGGGACATGTGTCGAGCTTGCCTTCCTCCTTTTACTGAAAAGTCTGGAAAGTTCACGTGACACCTGCTTTCTTTAACTGAAAAGTCTGGACAACTCACTTTAAACCCTAGTTAGCAATTCGGGATTCGGTAAACGTACGGAACGGCAAACGTACGAGTATTACACGGTTTTGTAAAACCAAAATTCGGTCAACGGGACGTGATTCGTCAGAAATCCGGAACAACATACGTACGTGTATAATTCGATTCATAAATGTGAGTTCGGCTCTGAAAATTCGGTATCTATTATAATAAATAATTATTATTTATAAGGACATAGATTAATTTTTATGCATATTTGAGAGTTATTTAAAGAAAAAATAAACTTAATATGATGATATTATTAATATATACAATATTAGTCATCCACGAGGACGAGGTATAGTTGTTTAGATGCACCTTCAAATCTCTTTAGTCATTTTTATTTCATAAAAGTTACAACAATGTCTAATATTTGACTGCGTATGTTCGGGAGGCAGTAAAGCCCAAAAAGTGGGGCCTTTAAACATGTAAAAGCTAAAGAATTTTTGGCGAATTAAGCGGACGTATTATTCGGGATACGTAAAGTTCGTGAACGATTCGCGAATAATCCGGGAATTCCATATAATATGCGTCTTGGGTTCGGAGTTACAAACGTACGCGAATAAGACGGTAAAATTCGTGATACGGAAAAATTCACGAATGATTCGCGAATCATTCGCGAACTTACTAACTAGGCTTTAAACCAAAAGTGTTCGGTAAGTCAAAGTACTTACTACATATTGTCGCTTCATTTCAAACTTTCCCGCCTAATAAAAAACTCCTCGAAAGATGCAATCTTGTTGCACTTATTCCAGTAAGAGCAATCTGGTGATTTATTATTTAATGGGATTAATGATGGTTGCATTTGTGATGAAATGGGAGGATAATCTGGTAATTTTCACATTTTCAGGAATATTTGCACAATCTCTGTAATATTTGATGCACTTATTCCAATAAGGGTAGTCTGGTCATTTTCACAATCTGGTCATTTTCACAATCTCTGTAATATTTGATGCACTTATTCCAATAAGGGTAGTCTGGTCATATCAACAATCTCAGTAATATTTGCTACGTGTTTTCCTGATATGGGTAGTCCGGTCATTTTCACAATTTCAAGAATATTTGAGGCATTTTTCATACAAGGGTAATTTGGTCATTTTAATAGTCTCAAGAATATTTAATGTACTTGTTTTGGTAAGGGTAGTCTGGTCATTTTCACAGACCCGATAATATTTGCTACGTTTTTTCCTTGTAAGGGTAATCTGGTCATTTTCACAGTTTGCAGAATCATCCAATCTGAAATTTGACATCTCAAACCTCACCTGGACGAGAACATTGGTCTGTATATGTGTTTATGGGTAAAAATCGTTTCTGCCGATTTCGGTAATTTCGGTAGGTGAGTGAGAAACTGGTTCAAACCCTAAACAAATGTGCTGCACGTGAGCACTTTATAGATTCAAGAGATCAATCTGCACAAGTCCGGCCTAAACCAAGAAATGGTAGTTTCCGGACTTGCTTCGGTCACAAAGTGGAGGAGAAGGGTTGATTTGGGGAGGGAAGCAAAGAAAGGTGTTGAGACCAGAATAATTCTAGGAGAGTAGCGTCTCGACTTGTATCGAAAGTAGAAGCTTGGGAAGCTTGCAAGAGATGAAAGCTTTTGGGAGAGCTTGCAAAGTTGCCTTTACGAGAGTGTAGTATTTTTCTCGACCAGAGATCCGTTGTGCGGTGGAAATAGGTAAGACCTATTTATACAAGTCGAGATTGAAATGTACCCTGGCCTCATGAAGAAAGAGAGTAAAGGGTGAAATAATGGGAGGAGGTGGTAACCGCATGGTGTTAATGGGTGAAAACGTTTTCACCATTATTTCCTCTTTTATTTGACCGCTTTATTCCTTTTCACGCTTTCTTAATGTGAGCGTAGTGTACGGCTGCATCTTTGTGACCGCCAAACCAAAACCCTAAAAGCATCCCCAGTTTGTGTTGATGTCTCGAGTGTTGGTTGCATCTTGAGTGCAAGTGGTCTTTGCTAGGGACGCATGTGGCATGTGCAATGCCTTCGTTGCGAGTTGCACCTCGAGCGTAAGTGGTAATGCGGAGGCGATAGTGGCGTGTGTGGCATGTGCCATCGGCATGTGTGGAATGCCTTGGTGGTAGGTTGCACGGTTTGCAAGTTAGGCTACCGGTGTGTGTGTTTGGCATGTGCCAATGGCATGCGTGGCGTTCTGACCTTGGTAGAAAAGCTACCCGGCGAGCACGTTGGCATGTGCCAATGGCACGTACGGCCATGTTGACCTAGTTGCAAGTCTTGCGAGCCTAGGGCGCTATATTTGGCATGGGCCAATGGCATAGCGGCTTGGAAATATGGCTTGCGGTACGTGTTGGCATGTGCCAATGGCACGTGCGGCCATGTTGACCTAGTTGCAAGTCTTGCAAGCCTAAGGCGCTATATTTGGCGTGTACCAAAGGCATATCGGCTTGGAAACATGGCTTGCGATACATGTTGGCATGTGCCAATGGCACGTACGGCAATGTTGACCTAGTTGCAAGTCTTGCAAGACTAGGGCGCTATATTTGGCGTGGGCCAAAGGCATAGCGGTTTGGAAACATGGCTTGCGATACGTGTTGGCATGTGCCAATGGCACGTATGGCCATGTTGACCTAGTTGCAAGTCTTGCAAGCCTAGGGCGCTATATTTGGCGTGGGCCAATGGCATAACGGCTTGGAAATATGGCTTGTGGTACGTGTTGGCATGTGCCAATGGCACGTACGGCCATGTTGACCTAGTTGCAAGTCTTGCAATCCTAGGGCGCTATATTTGGCGTGGGCCAATGTCATAGCGGCCTGGAAATATGGCTTGTGGTACGTGTTGGCATGTGCCAATGGCACGTACGGCCATGTTGACCTAGTTGCAAGTCTTGCAAGCCTAGGGCGCTATATTTGGCGTGGGCCAATGGCATAGCGGCTTGGAAATATGGCTTGTGGTACGTGTTGGCATGTGCAAATGGCACGTACGGCCATGTTGACCTAGTTGCAAGTCTTGCAAGCCTAGGGCGCTATATTTGGCATGGGCCAATGGCATAGCGGCTTGGAAATATGGCTTGTGGTACGTGTTGGCATGTGCCAATGGCACGTACGGCCATGTTGACCTAGTTTCAAGTCTTGCAAGCCTAGGGCGCTATATTTGGCGTAGGCCAATGGCATAGCGGCTTGGAAATATGGCTTGTGGTACGTGTTGGCATGTGCCAATGGCACGTACGGCCATGTTGACCTAGTTGCAAGTCTTGCAAACCTAGGGCGCTATATTTGGCGTGGGCCAATGGCATAGCGGCTTGGAAATATGGCTTGTGGTACGTGTTGGCATGTGCCAATGGCACGTACGGCCATGTTGACCTAGTTGCAAAGTCTTGCAAGCCTAGGGCGCTATATTTGGCGTGGGCCAATGGCATAGCGGCTTGGAAATATGGCTTATGGTACGTGTTGGCATGTGCCAATGGCACGTACGGCCATGTTGACCTAGTTGCAAGTCTTGCAAGCCTAGGGCGCTACATTTAGCGTGTGACAAAGGCATAGCGGCTTAGAAATATGGCTCGCCGCCATGGTGCGCAGTGTGCGGCTTGGTTTGGCATTGCTGCCATGGTGCGCAAGGTGCGGCTTGGTTTGGCATTGTTGCCATGGTACGTGATATGCGGCTTGGTTTAGCATTGTTGCCATGGTGCGCTGTGATATGCGGCTTGGTTTGGCATTGTTGCCATGGTGCATGATATGCGGCTTGGTTTGGCATTATTGCCATGGTGCGCAGGGTGCGGCTTGGTTTGGCATTGTTGCCATGGTGCGCAGGGTGAGGCTTGGTTTGGCATTGCTGCCATGGTGCGCAGGGTGCGGCTTGGTTTGGCATTGTCGCCATGGTGCGCAGTATGCGGCTTGGTTTGGCATTGTTTCCATGGTGCGCAGGGTGCGGCTTGGTTTGGCATTGTTGCCATGGTGCGCAGTATGCGGCTTGGTTTGGCATTGTTGCCATGGTGCACAATATGCGGCTTGGTTTTGGAATTAGGGTTCTGTGTTGAAAAACCCTAATATGGTATTTTGAAAAAAATACCCCTATTAATTATTTACACTTGAGTTAAATGCTCTTAGTTAATGTGTTGCGGGTAACACTAGGTCGTGGGGTTTTACGATTTTACCCCTTGTTTAAAAACCACCATCAACATTAAGTCCCCTGCTTAGCTCGGAACAGGGGCTTTGTTGCGAGGTAAGCATAAGATGGTGACAAACTATTAATATCAAACCGTAAAGAAAATTGAAGGAGGCTTGTCTGACCTTTTATAAATAGGATTTGGAATCCTTGCCTCTGGTAGTTTTGCACAAATCGGGCGGTTGGCACAATTGGTGGAAATTTGGTGCGGCTTGGGCGACGTTGGGAAGTTGGCGTGAATTGGGAAGCGAGTGTGCTAGGCGGGTGGGACCCGGCGCAAAGTGTAAAAACCGTGCGTGCTTGCTGGCGTGACTTGGGCGACATTGGGAAGTCGGCGCACTTGGTGGGGCCGGCGAAACTTGGAAACCGTGCTTGCGGGCGTGACTTGGGCGACATTGGGAAGTCGGCGCAATTGGTGGGGCCGGCGCAACTTGGAAGCCGTGCTTGCGGGCGTGAATTGGGCGACATTGGGAAGTCGGCGCAATTGGTAGGGCCGATGCAACTTGGAAGCCGTGCTTGCAGGCGTGATCGATGTAAATAAGGAGGGAGTAGGCGTTTCTTCAGATAGCAAAGTTTCCTTATTTTGCTTTCCTTCACGTGCGGCTTCAATTAGGGCATCATCCATGCCAAAAATGGAAGCGTTATGTCCTTCATTGCTCCCTTTCCTTTTTTAAGGTTAAAGTATTCATACCCAATCGCGAATGTATCGTCTCCCTTGTTTGAGAAGGGATTCTTTGTTGATTCCCCTTTTCCTCTGCGTTTTCTTTTTTGTGCTTAGGTTCTTTTTTTTTTTTTTTTTTTTTTTTTTTTTTTTTTGTTCACGCTATCCTCTTTTTATATGTGTATAGACAGGATGGAACTTGATCATTTTTCCATTTCTTGCAGTGTATGATGGGATCTTCCAGAGACGGCCGTGCCTTTAACTTTTTTGGAAAAGGACTTCAGAATTGGTGGAGAGCGATCTTCTTCTCTTGAGGAGGTATTGGTTGGGGTTGAATCTTTGTTCCATGAAGCTAACGAAATTATTAAGGACCTCCCTTCCATCTATCCTCACGAAGAACAGGTGCATGTTCGGACTCTCTTGGGTTCAACGGACGCGGAGGAGAACGCCATGATTCTTGATTTTGATGTGGATGAATCAAAAAAAAAAAAAAAAACTTCCTTGAAGTGTCGATGAGAAAACTTTCGAAGGAGTATATGATAAAGCGAGACAGCCTTTGAAGTTGATGCCAAAGGTGTCATTGATGATAAGGAGGGTCATGGTGGCGTATGCTGGAATAGTTGTCGGGGAGGACACTGCTGCTGCCGTGGCTGCTTCGGGATGGGATGTTGAGGTTGCCGTTGCTAAAACCGCTGAATGGAACCTTTGTTGCCCGAAGGATTGCTGGGGAAAATGCTTGAAGATAGCTTTGCCCGAAGGGACTTGCGCTCCATCCTTCGAGGGCTAGTTCCTCCTTTTGTTTTTCTGTTAGCTGCTTAGTTCCCATGATGTTTTCCCCTTTTTCTTTTTTGTAAACACATCTTTCCCTTCTTCTTCATCAGTAAACATTTTGCTTCATATATATATATATATATTTTTGAAAGAGGTTGTGGTATGATGGCTCTGCAATGGTTTTACGGGTTCTTGATGTATTTCTACGATATCCCCGAAGGATTCGCTCGGGAAGAGATATATTTATTTTATTTTATTTATTTTTTTCTTTTTTGATAAAGGGAGACCTCCGGGGAAAAATACAAACGGTGTATTCATCCGGGGGAAATACGGCTATTAAGAGGAATGGTTTAAAGGAAATCTTTGAAAAGGGAGTGATTGGGAAGTACGGTATTTTAGAGATTGGATTCCTTGAGCCATCGTGAGTGAACTATCACGCCTTGGGTGTGTCGGTATTGATGAGCTTGCAATATCCTCCCAAAAGGGTATCCGCAACCAGTCTGACTCGCCTTCACCTTCCTCGGGCAAATCCATCTTCTTGTCATCCTCCCAACTTGAAGCGAGCTTTCTTTAACCACTACATCTCCGATTGAAAACGGGTTCGGACGTCGTGTAACCATTTGAGCCTTGGCTTCGTTGGTTTAAGCTAGAAGCTTCAATCTTCTTGCAAAGTGTTCGAATGGTCCAGCTCCCCATTCACATTTTGACAGCGTTCGTGCCGGTTGTTGCGCGAGTCCCCATGACAGAATGGGGGAAGAAAAGGCCGGTTGCGAGAAAAAGGTTGCTCGGTAAGACTTACTTGCATTTGAAAATCATGGGCTAGCGCCAACGGGTCCTCTCCGGATGCTTGGGTTCCTACAATAGCTCGTTGATGCGATAACCCGTGGGACGATTTGTTGGGAATCCCTTTGGGTGTGGATGTCGGCAGAGGGTGTACGTCCAGTTTCGCTTTGTTGTCGAGCACCCATAAGCGTCCCAAAATCATGTCATGATCTAGTTCTTTGACAATGTGGAACTTGCTATGCGTTATGGCGTCTCCCATCTCGATCTCTAAGTTGATGTAGCCATGCGCGTTCAAAGCTTCTCCTCCCAAGTCCTTAATTACGGACGGGTAATAGGTAGCGTCTTGTTTTGTAAATCCTGCTGCTTTTAGTGTCTTGAAAGTAACGATGTTGTGGTAGGAGGTCGTGTCGATGAGCGTGTCGTCAAATCTGTTACCTCTTAAACGGGACGTGGTTAGCAGTCCCCACTTCTCCTTTTTGGTTCCGCCCGTTTGGAGAGCTTGGGCCCCTGGCGTGAGTGCCGAGGGGAGAAAAAGCCGTTTGCCGGACACAACACGATTGAGAGCTGCGAAAATATCTTGTCGCTGTACCTTGGAAAGATAGAGAATTTCGCATATATGTTGCATCATGGATTGCACGGAGTCTCGTGCACTGAGAATTCCCGAGAGGACCGCGGTTTCTTATGAGGAGTGGGTCTCGATGCACTCTTTCGTCTCCTAGTTGGAGTTCTCTGCTTCTATCCTTTCTTTGAAAATATGCTTTAGTCTGTTGCAATCGCTAGTCGGGTGGTGAACGAACTTTGTGATAATGAAAGTATTTGGGGTTCGCCATCTCGGCCCGAGTTGGCGGACGTCGGAGCGGCGCGGTCGATGACATCATCTTGAACCCAGGCTTCCAGGAGGTCAATCACTTCCTCGATGGGGAATGGGAAATCAAGGGTATTTCCTTCGGTCTCGTGATGCTGCACGGGAGTTTTAGCGACGATCTTCCGTCCTGAGGGTTCCGTTGTCTGGCGCTTCACGTTTGGTGGTGGCTCGTAGTTCGGCTTTCCTTTTTCCTATTTCGTTCACTATGTTCACGGAGGTGGCCGGCATTAAAGCTGTTTCTTGATGAGGCGTCTACTCCCTTGAGTTTCACGCGCAACTTGATTCGCGTTGGCCTAGTCCTTTCAATGTCTTTGGTCTTGTTGTTGCGAGATCGTCTGGCGGCCTCATAGAGTTCGGAGAACGTTTGGAAATGCAAGTTTTCTAGCAGGGCGCGGTAGATTGGGACCATAACATTGATGCATGCGTTTACCAATTGTTTCTCGGTCACGTTTGGGTCGTGACAGTCAAGTGCTTGAACCCCTGAACCTTTTGACGAAATCATTCGGATGTTCGTTATCCCACTAGTACATTCTCAAGTTAAGAAAAGGTAACTTGTTGGACACGAAGAAATACTTCTGTAAAAAAGCGGTGACCATGCTACTCCGAGTTGAGAATCTTTGTTCGGTGAGATCTTTGTTGTACCATGTATACGCCCTTAGGTAAGTGATTTTGAAAATTCCCTTAAACGAAGAACGTGATTATATTCGTGTTCACCCAAGGATTCCGAAACGAGAAACATGTTCGCGTGCATTCTGGTACCATCATACATGGTAAATTGAGGAGAAAAGTACCCCCTTGGGAGAGGATTCTCTCTGTATTTCGGATGGGTAAGGGGGTTGGTGATGATGTACATCCAACTCATCATGCTTGATTCGGTCGCGTAGGAGTTGTTCCAAATCTTCTCTCGTGACGAAGTTGGGTGGTTGATTTCTCTCCAACGGGACTCTAGTGCGAGTTTCTTCATCCGTGGAGGCGTGCCCTGCCGAGGTGCCGGCGTTAGGGTTGTTGGAGATGCTTCTAGGCGTCTCTGGAGGATGCGACTCACGGGGTAGTCGCTCTGTCAGGGTTTTGAGAAGGTGAGCATCTCCTTACGCGTTGAAACCATGTCTGTCTGGGCTGCGCGGCGTCTCTGTCGTTCCATCAAATCGGCGATGGTGACGTAGGGCGACTTCCTCGGTCCCTCCGGTCTCTCGTCCGTCGTCGGGGTAATTGGAGCCTTAGTTGTCGGAGGGCGCCATCTTTTGGAAGAAGCATTTGGGGTCGTGGTGGCGGCCCAGCTCAGTATTTGGGGCGTGACACTGAAGAGATATTCTCGTTGCCGTAATTAGAAGGGTGTGCAAAGACACTAGAGGGCAGCGGCCCAGCCCCAGTGATAAGGCGGTGTTACACTAAAGGAGTGCACTCGATGTTCTTGTTGTCGGCCGGTGAAGTAGCAACGTTATGGGAGAGACGCCAACATCGGGGACGCGTTCTGTGTGGTGTTCTCGGCAGCCCATTCCGGATCCCCGAGTTCCACCATGTTGGGATTTGACGTTGGAAAACGAAATCAGGAGTTGGAGTTGGTATTGTAGCAGATAGATCAATCCTCCCTTTGTGGTCGCCAATTGTTTATGGGTAAAAATCGTTTCGCCGATTTCGGTAATTTCGGTAGGTGAGTGAGAAAGCTGGGTTCAAACCCTAAACAAATGTGCTGCACGTGAGCACTTTATAGATTCGAGATCAATCTGTACAAGTCCGGGCCTAAACCAAGAAATGGCCGTTCCGGACTTGCTTGATCACAAAGTGGTGGAGAAGGGTTGATTTGGGGAGGAAACAAAGAAAGGTGTTGAGACCGAGAATAATTCTAGGAGAGTAGCGTCTCGACTTCTATCGAAAGTAGAAGCTTGGGAAGCTTGCAAGAGATGAAAGCTTTTGGGAGAGCTTGCAAAGTTCCTTTACGAGAGTGTAGTATTTTTCTCTGAGCGAGGAGACCTGTTGTGCGGGTGGAAATAGGTAAGACCTATTTATACAAGTCGAGATTGAAACATACCACGGCCTCATGAAGGAAGAGAGTAAAGGGTGAAATAATGGGAGGAGGTGGTAACCACATGGTGTTAATGGGTGAAAACGTTTTCACCATTATTTCCTCTTTTATTTGACCGCTTTATTCCTTTTCACGCTTTTTAATGTGAGCGTAGTGTATCTTTGCATCTTTGTGACCGCCAAACCAAAACCCTAAAAAGCATCCCCCAGTTTGTGTTGATGTCTCGAGTGTTGGTTGCATCTTGAGTGCAAGTGGTGCTGCTAGGGACGCATGTGGCATGTGCGGAATGCCTTCGTTGCGAGTTTCACCTCGAGCGTAAGTGGTAATGCAAGAGCTGCTAGTGGCATGTGTGGCATGTGCCATCGGAATGTGCGGAATGCCTTGGTGGTAGGTTGCACGGTTTGCAAGTTAGGCTACCAGTGTGTGTGTTTGGCATGTGCCAATGGCATGCGTGGCCGTTAGGGATGTGGCCTTGGTAGAAAAGCTACCAGCGAGCATGTTGGCATATGCCAATGGCACGTACGGCCATGTTGACCTAGTTGCAAGTCTTGCGAGCCTAGGGCGCTATATTTGGCGTGGGCCAATGGCATAGCGGCTTGGAAATATGGCTTGCGGTACGTGTTGGCATGTGCCAATGGCACGTACGGCCATGTTAACCTAGTTGCAAGTCTTGCAAGCCTAAGGCGCTATATTTGGCGTGTGCCAAAGGCATAGCGGCTTGGAAACATGGCTTGCGATACGTGTTGGCATGTGCCAATGGCACGTACGGCCATGTTGACCTAGTTGCAAGTCTTGCAAACCTAGGGCGCTATATTTGGCGTGGGCCAAAGGCATAGCGGTTTGGAAACTGGCTTGCGATACGTGTTGGCATGTGCCAATGGCACGTACGGCCATGTTGACCTAGTTGCAAGTCTTGCAAGCCTAGGGCGCTATATTTGGCGTGGGCCAAAGGCATAGCGGTTTGGAAACATGGCTTGCGATACGTGTTGGCATGTGCCGATATGGCACGTACGGCCATGTTGACCCTAGTTGCAAGTCTTGCAATCCTAGGGCGCTATATTTGGCGTGGGACAATGGCATAGCGGCTTGGAAATATGGCTTGTGGTACGTGTTGGCATGTGCCAATGGCACGTCGGCAATGTTGACCTAGTTGCAAGTCTTGCAAGCCTAGGGAGCTATATTTGGCGTGGGCCAATGGCATAGCGGCCTGGAAATATGGCTTGTGGTACGTGTTGGCATGTGCCAATGGTACGTACGGCCATGTTGACCTAGTTGCAAGTCTTGCAAGGCTAGGGTGCTATATTTTGCGTGGGCTAATGGCATAGCGGCTTGGAAATATGGCTTGTGGTACGTGTTGGCATGTGCCAATGGCACGTACGGCAATGTTGACCTAGTTGCAAGTCTTGCAAGCCTAGGGAGCTATATTTGGTGTGGGCCAATGGCATAGCGGCTTGGAAATATGGCTTGTGGTACGTGTTGGCATGTGCCAATGGTACGTACGGCCATGTTGACCTAGTTGCAAGTCTTGCAAGGCTAGGGTGCTATATTTTGCGTGGGCTAATGGCATAGCGGCTTGGAAATATGGCTTGTGGTACGTGTTGGCATGTGCCAATGGCACGTACGGCCATGTTGACCTAGTTGCAAGTCTTGCAAGCCTAGGGTGTTATATTTGGCGTGGGCCAATGGCATAGCGGCTTGGAAATATGGCTTGTGGTACGTGTTGGCATGTGCCAATGGCACGTACGGCCATGTTGACCTAGTTGCAAGTCTTGCAAGCCTAGGCGCTATATTTGGTGTGGGCCAATGGCATAGCGGCTTGGAAATATGGCTTGTGGTACGTGTTGGCATGTGCCAATGGCACGACGGCCATGTTGACCTAGTTGCAAGTCTTGCAAGCCTAGGGCGCTATATTTGGCGTGGGCCAATGGCATAGCGGCTTGGAAATATGGCTTGTGGTACGTGTTGGCATGTGCCAATGGCACGTACGGCCATGTTGACCTAGTTGCAAGTCTTGCAAGCCTAGGGCGCTATATTTGGCGTGGGCCAATGGCATAGCGGCTTGGAAATATGGCTTGTGGTACGTGTTGGCATGTGCCCAATGGCACGTCACGACCATGTTGACCTAGTTGCAAGTCTTGCAAGCCTAGGGCACTACATTTGGCGTGTGCCAAAGGCATAGCGGCTTAGAAATATGGCTCGCCGCCATGGTGCGTGAGTGTGTGGCTTGGTTTGGCATTGCTTGCCATGGTGCGCGAGTGCGGCTTAGTTTTGGCATTGTTGCCATGGTAAGCGATATGCGGCTTGGTTTGGCATTGTTGCCATGGTGCGCAGAGTGCGGCTTGGTTTAGCATTGTTGCCATGGTGCGTGATATGCGGCTTGGTTTGGCATTGTTGCCATGGTGCGCAGTATGCGGCTTGGTTTGGCATTGTTGCCATGGTGCGCGAGTTGCGGCTTGGTTTGGCATTATTGCCATGGTGCGCGAGGGTGCGGCTTGGTTTGGCATTCTGCCATGGTGCGGAAGTGCGGCTTGGTTTGGCATTCTTTTGCCATGGTCTGTGATATGCGGCTTGGTTTGGCATTGTTGCCATGGTGCGCGTAGTGCGGCTTGGTTTGGCATTGTTGCCATGGTGCGCGAGGTGCGGCTTGGTTTGGCATTGTTGCCATGGTGCGCTTGATATGCGGCTTGGTTTGGCATTGTTGCCATGGTGCGCAATATGCGGCTTGGTTTTGGAATTAGGGTTCTGTGTTGAAAAACCTTAATCGGTATTTTGAAAAAAATACCCCTATTAATTATTTAAACCTGAGTTAAATGCTCTTAGTTAATGGGTTGCGGGTAACACTAGGTCGTGGGGTTTTACGATTTTACCCCTTGTTTAAAAACCACCATCAACAATATGGTAATATTGCAACCTGAGTTCCATAATAGGTTGCAAAATCCACTCAAGATCCATCTAATTTGATATTTGACATCTCAAACCTCACATGGACGAGAACATTGGGTCTGTATATGGTAATCTTGCAAGATGAGTTCCATAATAGGTTGCAGAATCCACTAAAGATCCATCCAATCTGATAATTGACATCTCAAACCTCACCTGGACGAGAACATTGGGTCTGTATATGGTAATCTTGCAAGCTGATTTCCACAATAGGTTATAGAATCATCCGATATGATATTTGACATCTCAAAGCTCACCTAGACGAGAACGTTAGGTCTGTATATGGTAATCTTGCAAGTTGAGTTCCACAATAGGTTACAGAATCATCTAATCTGATATTTGACATCTCAAACCTCACTTGGACGAGAACATTGGGTCTGTATATGGTAATTTTGTAACCCGGGTTCCATAATAGGTTGCAGAATCATCCAATATGATATTTGACATCTCAAACCTCACCTGGATGAGAACTAAATGTACACTAACTACCAAATTCATGTCTAATTTCCGATTATTGAAGGGAAATTTTGCCATTACGAAAAAAAGGATAAGGGGTGAACTCAATTTAGGTTTGGGTGACCCTATTTTATTTTATTGTTGGCCCCTAATTCCTTTTGAGTGGCCCCTAAATATGCCAGGTTTTTTTTATGGGAGGGTGTGTTGACCAACCATAGGAAATAGTTGGATTAGTCAAATAAGTTTTTTTTTTTTGGTCAGTTCTGGAATTCCGAACAGAGTAAATTAATCTTCACCAAATTTTCTTAATAATTTTTTTATTATTTTTATTCATTTCTCAACCTTACCTTCTGTTTTCTCCGCTGAAGAGCTGAGAGGTTTGCTCTCGTCCCTTTTTTCTTTGAATCTTCTTCCTTCTTCTTCTTCTTCTTCTTCTTCTCTTTCTTTCCGTTTCTTTTCTTCTTATCGTTCTGTTCGTTTCTGCAGGATGATTTGTGAAACGAAGTTTGTTTTTGAATCTCCGAGAATTGATTATTGGTGGTGGTGTCGATGTTGATTATAAGAAAAATAAAATGAGATGTCGAGGCTGCTGTAAATTGAAGTTAGAATTTATAGAGTTAGGGTTTGTCTAGAATTGAGAGGTGATTTGGGTTGATGCTAGATGAAGAATAAAAGGTTTATAGTTGAATTGGATGTTTGAAGGTGATTTGGGTTCCTGTATTAATGCTTGGTTTTGTGAAATTTCAATTTGGTATTCTTTTCAAATAAATCAGAGTTCTTGAGAAATTTGGGTTTTTTTTTTTCAAACCTGTTTAAACTTGAAATTGATGAAATGGTTTGTAGTAAACATCATGAATTTCTTTTCTATCGGTCTGATTTGCATAATTTTCAACCTAAGATTTCTGTAACTTTCAAAATTCTGATTTTTATCTTCAATCAAGTGTTATAATTTAGTTTCTAAAGTAGCCTATTACCCTTTTGCTGAAATGACTCAATGAGCTATGTTTTCAAAACATGCAACTCAACCTGAACTGACTTTGTTCTTCTTGTTTTATCATAATCTTTGTATTTTCATTAATTGCGTATCTTAAATATCTTTCAATTGTGATACTTATGGTCATTGATTCTAAAATTAAAAAAGAGGTCAGTAGCTAGGATCGGTTTCTAACTTGTGTACAACCGAGCACCAAAGTAGTCGAAATCGTTCCTCGGTCCTACTCGGTTGGGAGCTTAGAGCGATGAGCGATAAGTTCGGACTTGGAATTAGCCAAAACTCGGTCTAATACTCGGAACCTATTTATTAGAGACTTATATATTGCTGCTTATAAGTCATGGTTTGTACCTAATTAAAATTAAAATCTTAACACTATCATGTAAATAAGTGTATAATATTTTTATATTGAACGTATTTACCATGTATCTAGAGGTTTTTTCTATTTGGTAACACTCATCTGAGGGGTTATAAAATTTTTCTTTCATATTTTAGTGCATGCAAGGCCGACTCGGAAAAATCGTTAACTCATTTCGCTCAAAAATCGGTCCAAATCGGTAGCCTTAGCCGCTAAAAATTATAAATGGCTTGGAATCGGAAAGCGCCTCGCTCATTTAGCCTGTAGCGATTACTCGGGGAGTAATCGGCCTTGGAGAGCGATTTTGACTACACTGCCAAGTACTTGACTGAGTTTTAAGGCGACATAGTAAGTTAACGTACAAGTACAAAATTAATTGTACATGTTGTTGGATTAGTTAGCTAAGTTAGTGGGATTTAGTAGCTTGGATTGTCTTTAGTAGCTTGAAAATATGGGTAATTGCTTTGTTTTTGACTAATATTTACATCCGTCGTTGACGCTAAATGATAATGTTGTTTTATTTTGGAAATGGGTGAAGGGTTCTGTTGCCTTATTTTGTTTTGATGCAACCTCTATTTTGATAGCTTTTCAGTTTCTTAGGAATTCAATTTTTAATTTTTAGCAAAGTGTACATAGACTTCTGACCGTGCATATTGGGATAAGTTTCTATTGCTATTAAGAGGAGTATGAATTCTTTTGATGTTAGAAACTTAGCAAGTCATTTAATTAGACGATGAATTTTTTTGTGTTTAAAATACATTTGCCTCTAACCATGTTAACAGTAAGATTACTAATGTAGAGTACTCTTGCAGAACTTCGAACAACAATGTAACGGATAACTGAATATCAAGTACATTTTCTTGCTTTGTCGTGTGAAAATTACTCGGAATATTCTCATTTGGGATATTGTGTATTTCTTACTCGGCTAGGTCATCCATAAAGGACGAAGAAATACATTTTCTATGTTATTTATGTCATAGTAAGGTTCAAATCTTACATTCTTTCACTTCCTTATTTTAGATTCATTGTAAGCTGGAGATGAATGTGTAAATTCTCATGATCTTGATGTTGACAGTATGTAGGATTTTCATCCAGAGGTAGTTCACATTTAGGCTTCCAAGGCTCTCCTCAGTCAGCGGTAGCAATCTGAGGAGGAAAATAAATTTAAGTTCAATATTTCAAGAACAAATCTGTACAGGACATTGATGGACCTAGCTCTGCTTCTCCGAGGTCGGCTACATCTAATACTATAACTACTTTCAGTCTTGAATTTGTTTATTTTTGAAATGAAAAGGTTAAATAACTGAAAAGCAATTTTTTAGAAGTTCGTACAATAGCTTAATGGTTCGCTACAGAATTCCAATTCACAAAAAGTTGATTCGTTGGAATTCTCAAAGAAGTTAGCTTTGTTCACGAACTCTGCTTCACTTCCAAGTCTCCTGCCAAACATACTTATATTTCTCTCCTTCCATGAAAGATAAAACTATGCAGATAACATGTGTGTATGCATCTTTGGATTCGTATTGATAAACTTCCGTCTGTTCTTCTTTTTCATTAGATTTCAATGACATGAAGATAATTTTGCATTGCACCCTAGTATAACAAGTATCTGGACCAGGTACTGATGAGGAAGGGAGAAGCAGAGTCGCAGGTTGATAAATGAATGTCATCATGGAACTTAGAAAAGAACCACTAGCTGCACATATGATCCATCTTTTGTTCTTTTTTGTTTTTTGTTTTCATCCCATCAGGTGTGTTATCATGTCCCAAACTTTCCACAAGCATTTTGGATGTTGATAATCTTAGGGTTTTTTAATTCTCTGGGTGTTGTTCTGTTGCCCAGATTTGTGTTTTTTAAACAGTTAAACATCTTACTGTTGGATATGTAAGTTTCTATGGCGCAACAATGTAAATTTTTTTTATGAATGGTACAAGTTTCTGGTTCAGTGTGAAGTTTTGAAATTGCAATCGTGGACAACCTTGCTGATTTTAGGTCAGTCAGTACCTCAACTGATGCTAATAAGAAGGGCAAGGACAAGAAAAACCAGAAGTGTAAGGACAAGGATAAGAAAAGTTCTGATGCCAAGGAGAAAAGCTATCAAAGGGATGATAGTTTGGCTGCGAAGAACAAGGATGGTGGCTGTTTCTTATGCAAGGGTCCTCACCTTGCACGTGATTGTCCAAAGAAAGAAAAATTGTCCGCAATCGTCACTGAGTGTAGTGGTGACAAAGAAGAAGCTGATCAAGTAGATCATGTGAATCTTATTCAACTATGCAACATAGTAGCACAAACGGAAGCAGTACATCATGGGATGAGTGGCCGGCCTAGTTTATGTGAAAGTTGGCATACACAATCATCGTCTGGGGCATGGCGAGATATAGGTGCGTCGCATCTTGTTATGAGCTTTTCATTGAGTACTTGGGTTTTAAAGTATATCGGGCTGGTCCTTTGCATGAAGACGGTGAATGATATAGCTAAGCCAATCAAGGGGATGGCAGTGGTAAATTTTGAAGTTGGAGAATGGCATGGCCAGATCAGTGTAATGGTGATGCATCTCAATGACTTTAAGATGATCCTTGGCAACAAATTTTTCAAAGAAGCAGAGGCAACAGTGATGCCTCACCTTGGCGGGATTTTCATACAAAGTCCAAGTGCACCTTGTTTCGTGAAAGGTGTAAGGAAAGTTAGTATGGTTGACATGAAGTGTGACATATGAAAGGCAAGTGAGTTTGCTTTGGTCCGCTCGTTCGAAGAAAGCTTTGATGATATTCACATGGAATTTGGATATCCTATGGATCTTAGTGTCCCTTATTTGCCGTGATTAGCGCATGTATGGAGCATGGGCTTTGCAGAGCTGTTTGCAAGTGCCTGAACCTGCAAGGTTGCTGAAGTATGGAGACTTTAGCATATTATCTGTTTGTTGTTTCTGTTTTTTAGTTAAGTTGGGTGTTGCTAATCTTACGGTCTTTGAAGATAGCACACTTTAGTTGGTGTATTTGCTTTCAGTAAGGCTGAATGTTGTCCAATGGTGTAGTGGGAATGGTCCCTATGTTTCTTATGTAATGCTAGTGTAATGAATGAAGGAGGTGTTTAAGCAAAAACCTTGTCTCTTTATGCTTAATGTAAGGCTAAGTTCATTGGGGAGGCACTACAAGTATACTTAGACAAAGTATACAATAAAAAATACTGAAAGCAAAACCAAGCAAGAAGTAAAGTTGGTGGCATAGGAAAGTTTGCTGTTGGGAGAGTTACGTGGAAATGCGACAGTATTTGGCAGCGATAACATGGAGTAACGCAGAAAGAATGAAGATGTAAGTCCATCAAGCATATGAGTTAAGAGTAACTCATAGTTAGGAAGAACATGATGCTCTTTTTCCGCTACATTAAAGCGTAGCAGTTTGAAAGAACAAGTGAGGCCTTGTTAGTTTCAAAGGCGCGTAAAGAGGAACCTGGTATCTAGAGAGACGTTGTGATGTCACGGGTTTCTTAAGTCATGGATAATGTCATGCATTTCAGTCAAGTTTGGACAAGGGTGTTGCAAAATATTGAAGAACACTTAGTCTACAGTAAGACCTGTTGAATTGCAAAGGTGCAATGTCAGTCGGAATTAAAGGAAAGTAAGCTAAGTCATGCATATCAGGGTGATATGTTAGCTGTTTGAAGTGTACACTTAGGCACAGAATGGCTAAGAGGAAAAATTTGTGTTGATGCGAGAGGCATAACAACAGATTGCAAGTAGCATTTGGGTGTTGAGATGTGAATGAGGTAGAGATTGAAGCATAGTCGATGATGTGACAATGATGCTGGAATTCATAGGCTCAATGGCATGGAAAATAAACTAAGTGGCGGCATAAAGCACTAGGCAAAGAAGTTGTGGCAAGGTTAAAGGCCAAACAAAGTTGCTGAATTCCGAGAAAGGTTCAGATACGTGCAAGGCCAAGAAAAGTTCAGTAAAGGCTAAACTGATGTTGCATTTAACGAGGACGTTGAATGGATTAGGTGGGGGAGGTCTTTGACCGGTACGCATAGTGGCGCACAATGGTGTTGTGTTACAGAATGTGTAACCTGGCAGATGGAGCTGCACAATCCGACGATGTAGCGCCAACATGGCTGAGACAAGAAAGGTTACTTGGCACATGCAACATTATGAGATAGTGTTGCATATCCTTATTCAGAGTTAGCCCAGCTTAAGGAAGGAATAAAGGATGAGATGCAAAGTCATGGAATGACTTTGGCATGGTCTTAAGCTTTGGCCAAGGCTTGGACTGTGCATGTGCATCAATGTTGAGGCCAAACACACCATTGGTGATAGTTGCTCTCCAAAGGAGATGCAAGTGATGCATATGAAGCAAGAAGATTGTACCAAGCAAGTCAAGACTCAGTTGGCATAATATTTGGATGTTGGCATTCAAATGAGCTAAGTGCACAATGCAAGCTATAATAGTGCAACGCAAGCTATAATAGTGCAATGCAAGTCATAATAGTGCAATGCAAGCTATAATAGCACAACACAAGCCCTAATATCAGTATTTGGCAGAAGTGCAAGATGAGTTGCATGTTCTGATGTTGCGGGACTTGAGTACAAGTGTCAGATGCGAGGAGTATGTGCATCAAACGCATGCCAAAGTCGAAGAGCAAGTTGGAGACGGTTATAAAGTGCTTTATAACCGAGTTTGGCATATCCTAACCGTTGAAGACAGTGTGGCGCCATTGTATAAGCCAGCACCAAAGCCTTGATTAAAAAGTGGGCGCGGTTAGGGAAGCGCCCATGGACAGATGGCTGTTCATGGGGCGTGCTATGAGTTGCATACGGATTATTACAGCTTCTTGGCATTATAAATATCCAAAGAAGCTACACAAATCAGTGTTGTTCAATAGTTAGAGTGTTGAGGAACCATTTTGCAGTAGAGAGTGAGTTTGTTGTAGGCTTAGAGAATAAGCTTGTAAAGTCCATTGGTTGGACGTTTTTGTATCTTCCCCTTATAAGCTAATAAAAGCGAGTTTGTTGGCTTATACATTTGGCTTTGGTTCTCTGTTGATTTGATTATACTCCTCAAATTCTGTGAAGCATAAACATGGCAAGAACCTCTTTGTAGTATGGGCTACATTGTTTGGTAAAGAAAATCTGAGTAAGACTTCCGTTGCATACTCTTGGTAGAGTTGGCTGTTAGCATTGGTGCAAACTTATAACGCTAAAATACAAGTGGGTGATAAGAGATCAACTGAACCTTCAGTATTGCGGGTTATACCTTCGCGAAAAATTGCTTGGAGCATCCGAAGGCGTGACAACATTAGGGAAAGAAACGATATAGAGAGTCGATGATTAGTTGGTAGTGATTTCATCACTAGGATAGGAATGATATAAAATAGATCCCGTCTTTACTCTCTGATGGATTTTTGTCTCCTCTTTTCCACGGTCAACAAATCATTTTTTTTTTTGAAGATGATGGTGTATAAAATAGAAAGTACTACAACTACCGTGTTTTTCTCCAGCAAAATATCCCGCTAAAAGTGATAATGCATCTTCTGCATTGGGATTATCAATGGGTGAAAATGAGTCCATATATTGTTTGAGGCGAAATTTTTCGTCGGACCGGGACTCAGGTAAACCTAGCATTTACGGTATAGTACCAAGAAATAAGTTATCAATAGTTCTTTTATGGCCGCTTTTCCTTTTTATCTTATCACTAGTTACTATGCTATCTCTTCTTGTTATCGGCAGTCCGATTCTCTTGTATGATTCTTTAATCACAAAAAATAAAAAGATGAAAAATTATACTAAGATAATCTAGTTTTAGTTGATGTATGCGTTGCTTATTTTCTTCTCTCGTGCTCATACATTAGTCAATGCAGCAGCCTTAGAGTTATCTTTAAATACTAATAATTTTAAATTTAAGTAACTTTCCACGGATCTAATAAAAGTTAAGTTTGTGGAAAATATTGGCCTAATAATACATCATCATGCGGTTGGGAGGCATAGAAGTCGGTAGCATTGAGTTGGGCATAACATATCTTGCCAAGGGATATTCTTAGAGATCATTTATAAACATGTTCCAGTTGAGTCACTAATTGATAGATTGAGACAAGGTGACCATTTTTCCAAATATACAATTAGCCCTACTTCTTTTCATCCAGTAGATAATTGTAAAAATAGTTAAACTACATTGAAGAATGGGATCTTCACTTGTTCACTTAACTTCAGCCGCTTGACCATGAGTTGATTAGATAACTAATAGAAAGTTTGAATATCTAACTATACAAATACCATTCTGTCTATCTTCACTATTTTTTACGTATATAATTGTGTATTACGATGAGATGAGATCGTAATATTTTTATGAGTGGTTACCTAAAGAAACAAACGAATAAGGTTAAGTTTCCAGCCACCTTTAAAGAAATTTTTATACAAAATTGGGAACGTGTAATTTGATAATTTCTTCTTATTATTAAGTATATATGGATAAATGAAATGCAAAAAAAAATATAAATAAATAAATATATAAATGAACAAAGAGAGGCCGGGTATTCTATCTATATAAGCACCTCAAGTACTATGAGAACGAAATTGAAGAACACAACCCAAAACATATACAAGAAAGCCTAAGGAGTTGAGAAATGAAGTCTGAGCTTTTTTTTGTTGTGTTCAGTTTCATGTTTTTGATAGGGAAGGGAAACTCAATGAGGTATGAGCTGATTAATGAGATGAAAGTTAATGCGTCCGCTAATAATATATGGGCGGTATACAGCTCTCCTGATCTCCCTAAGCTCATCGTTAAATTACTTCCCGGTGTTTTCGAAAGGATTGACTACGTAGAAGGAAAGGTGGTGTTGGTACAATTCTCCGTCTCGTATATCCTCCAGGTACGTTGAAATATACTATATATATATATATTAGGCTCTTGCTTAGCTATATATGCGTCATTTGATTAATCGCAATGTTCTAATAAACACTGTACCTAAAATTTTCAGGATCTGTACCACTAAGTTATAAGGAGAAATTCATTACTATCGACAACCGTAGGCGTTTGAAAGAGGTTCTGCAGATCGAAGGAGGATACCTAGCCATGGGTGTCACTTTTTACATGGACAGTTTTAAAATCATAAAGACAGGGTGTGATTCATGCATCATCAGATCCATAACACAATATGAAGTCCCGGATAACCTTGCTGCAAAGATTTCTCCACTCGTAAGTGTTGACAGCCTTGTTGGCATGGCCACAGCCATTTCAAAGTATGTCCTTGACAGTAAGAAGAATGAATACATAGTTTTGGCTAATTAAAAAGAAGACAACTTTTGTACCCAAAAATAATTGTCAAACTGGCCAGGACCAGGAATGATGCTGAAATTAATATGTACTCTGATTGTCATGTCTTCATGATTCGTGTGTGACACATTCCATGCTTGTTATCGCTACAAAGAGAAGCTACGCAAATATATGCATGATGCTGATGATTTATCCCAAAACCAAAACCAAAAACAAAATAGTCTGTTTCGTTAGCTAATACATAAATAGTCTACAAAAACGACAAAAGGAAGCCCTTGTACCAATGAATCTTCATAGCACTCGGAACGGGAACCTCTTGGATCACTATTCCTAAGACTAAGCCGTATCGTCCTTGCCTATTCGAGCTTTCAAGAAGAAAAAAAGCATGGCTTGTTTCCTTGATTCAAGGAGTGGTTCAAGGGTTCGCTTAGACGTGAACTCGAACGAAGTTTTGGCGCCATATGATTGGGCACAAAAATGAAAATTACTTTTGTGCCAAATTATTTGGCACGGAAAATATGAACCATCGGATTAAAAATCTATCGGTGATCCAACGACTACACATTTTTGTTCCAAACCAGTACACGTTCAAAATCAAGCCAGAAGATTAACATATTTGTTGGTGATCATATCTTTGCACCTAAGGCACTTTTATTTTTCAATCTTATAACGATAAGAGATGGCCCTTGAATCAAACTAACTTGGCATAATTTTATTTTTATTTTTTTTTTGAAGGAAGGACGGGCTTTGAAGAGCCCCTAATTTTTTTTTATTTGACTACCTCATTCAAATTGAGGTTTGAAGATTACATAGAAGAGGTGTTACATAAATACACCCTCTTGTTTCATCATCATACATTGCATATTGACACAATAAGCATGCAATATGCGAATTACATTTGTTGAGACTACATAAAACCAAATAATATGGAAGAGACTAACATAGGTCTTGATCCTACAAGTGAGAAAGAAGATGCTCCAAAGAATAACTTGATCATTCCCCAAATTGGCTTGTTGCCCATTTATTGCATACTCCTCAATTATCACATCTGTAAGATTAAGATTTTTCTTTAATTTAATTTCCAAATCACATATCTTTGTCATCAGAGAAGAAATTGTATCAAAATCAATCTGGTATTCGAATTTTTGTAACGGAAGTTCCTGAATAATCTTCCCCACAAATAACAAAATCAAATTTCGTCCAACATAACATATTTTCTCTGTTCTTCCTTCCACTAGTCCGGTTTGATGAGATTGTAGAGACAATATTTGAAGAAAAACTCTGTTGTAACAAATCCATAAATTGATTATATCATAGAATCTCATTAGAAACCAATTTGATAAAATAAACCAATTGATTATATCATAGAATCCCAAAAACAATAAAAAACCGCTTTAAAAGCGTGATGAAATAACACATGGCATGTAGTAGCCATTGATAAAATTTATTGGAATTAAACAAGAAAAACAGAAATTTAAAACCTAAACCGAAATATTGCAAGAACGCAATATTTTTATTGAAAATAAAACAACAGACTACTATTTCCTAGATTTACTCGGTGAATCTAAAATCCAAAACCGAGTAAATCTATATTAAACAAGAAGATGATGGAGAAAAAATAGGTTGGAGAAAAAGTAGGATAATTATTTTGGAAAAACGGTTATGCAGAGGGAGAGAGAAACCGGGGCAGATCGAATCTAACTTGGCATAATTTAAATCTTAAATTATGAATCAATATAGGACTTAAATTGTTAATCTGTATTCTGACTCCCTTTAATTGAATAATCTCTTCTACCAAAATGTTCAGAGTACCAATACCCACAGGCTTATAAAAAATCATAAGGAAAAATCTGGCATCACTGTTAGCATTAGTACTAAGGAGTCCACTCAACTAATGCTAATGGTGATATATATTTGTAAACTATATTTTCTTTAATTGTGTCTTTCCCACGGCACTGCATGGGAGTAAAAAACTATAAGGACAATACTATTGGACTTGACAGAGCAACTAGAGGAGCAAATCTAGCTCTAGAGTGGGAAAGGAACTGCAAAAATCCAACATTCACTCTAAGGCTCAAGATGATGCAACTCTGCAAGCTATTAAGGAAGGATACCAGAAGGAAGTACAAGGAAGATATAACCTAGGATTCCACCAGATGCAAGGAGGAAATTTTGAAGCTATTGACAATTAAATTAGATAAACTCTCTATTCAGTCTACTACTCTAGGAAATTTAAGAACGCGCGATTGGGGATACTTTAACTAATTGGGGGATATAAATTACTTCCCCCAACCAATAGTGTCTGCTAAGGGGTGTTTTTGGGGGGCAAAAATACTAAAATACCCTTCCCTCAGAATAAAAATCAAAAAACTTAAAATCAAAAAACAAAATCATATCCCCCATTTCCATCTTCACCTCTTATTAATCTCTTTTAGGGTTAGGGCTTTGAAACCTAAATATTCCCCACTCCATTTGAAGTTCTAAATTGTCCCCACTCCCTTTCAAATTCTCTTCTCCTTTTCTGCCGGCTCCTCACTTTGAAAACGATTTTTTTTTATTCAAACATTCGGAAGTGATGAAGACCATGCATGTAGTGATGAGCACCATGCCGGAAGTGATGAATACCATGCCGAAAGTGATGAAGACATGCCGGAAGTGATATGAAGACCATGTCGGTATAAATGAAGACCATGCCGGTAGTGATGAAGACCATGCCGGAAGTGATGAAGACCATGCCGGCAATGATGAACACCATGTCGGAAATAATTTTCTTTTACATCGTCGGAAGTGATGAAGACCATGCCGGAATTAATTAAGACTATGCCGAAAAATGGTATCGGCATGCTTGGTAACTAACATTCAATGCCGTAACTAAGTGCCGGCATGCTCGATAGAAATCTATCAATGCCGGTAGTCAAGTGGAAAAAATATCAATTTTCTGGATACTTTACGTCATGTGCCGGCAAAGAAATTCAAGCAACTTACCATGCCGGTAGCGTACCGGCATGCTCGAGAATTAAGCGGTGTGCAGCCGGGGTGGACTGAAAAACCGGAAAAAAAAAAAAATTAAAACCGAATAGGTCGAACACGGTGGGAGGATACGCCTCCCGGACCCCTGGATAGCGGTAGTAAAAAAACAACTTTTGTACCGGCATAATTTTTTGGTTGAATACTAAGCCGGGGCGTGAATTTCAAAATGAGGGATAAGCTCGGTCCCGGCATGGACGTGGTATGAATACAATGCTGGAAGCAGCCTTCCGGCATTGTATTCATACCACATCCGTGCCGGCACCGAGCTTTTTCAGCTGTAAAAATGGTGGATTCATAGAAAAAAAAATCAAATTTTCAACCTCTTAGCAGCAATTCTCTCTTCACAATCATCCTCCATTTTCACCAAAAAAAAGTTCTCTCTTAAATACTTTTTCCCTCCTTCTGTTCTCAGCTCGCTCACACAAATAAAAAGAAAAATACATACTAATCATTTAACAAATACTTAAGATTTTTTCTAATTATAACTAAACATTCAACCTGATTAGTGAGGGGTAAATTAGGAATTATACTAATCATTTAGATAAGGGGTAACCCTGATTGGTATTTAAATCCAGTTTTTGTCTTTTTCCTCAATCCCCAATTAGTTTTTAGTATCCCCAATCGCGCATTCAAATTTAAACTGGAAAGGTCCTCACCTCCGCAATTTTTGACTCTCTCCAGTCTATTCTAGCCCAGTTGAATATCACCATGTTGTTTAGAGGTTGTTGTTGTTCCCAAAGCTTCTGTGTTGAAAAAAAAAAAAAAAAAAAAAAAAAATCTAGCAATACAGAGTGAGTAAGGATAAGATACCCTAAAACCAAAAGTTTATTTGATTTTTTTTTTTGAAGCAGTTTACCTCAAAATGGTGTTTCAACTAATATTGATGTGATGCGGTGGGGGGTCACCTTGAGCTATTCTTTTTATATTCTGACAAAATGACCACAAGGTATAAGGACATAAAAGTAGTTTAGTTTACAAATAACTAGTTTTAACCCTCTCGTCTTTCCCCGCCTTTCTCTCCCAAACCCTCTAAGCCACAAAAACTTCAATTTTCTCCAGCTTAGATTGGCTTTTCTGGGGCAGATCTGAGCAAGAGAAGCTCAACCCAATCTAATCCTTTCTTTAATCTTGTTGATGTACTTTAATTTTCACAGTTTTTTTTGGGTAATTTCTAGATTTAGGTTAGATTTAAGTTTCTCTTTTTATCTTTTATTCCCTAATTTCTTTTGTTGATTTCTTCTTCTAGGGCTTCTTTTTATCCTAGTTCTGATTTCAGTGGGAGCTTTTAGGTTTTATTATTATCTTTTTTAGATTTGGGTTTCATCTAGTATTTGGGTTTTTGCTGTTCATCTTCAATAAACTGAAGAGTTGGCTAAAGTGAAAGGAAATGGGTTTCTGTAGAAAGAATCAATCACCAACAGCAACAACAACAACAACAACAGCTCAATCTATGGAAACTAAGACAGCAACAACTAGATCAAGATCATAGATTTGGGTTTAATCTAGTATTTGGGTTTTTGTTGTTCATCTTCAATAAACTGAAGAGTTGGCTAAAGTGAAAGGAAATGGGTTTCTGTAGAAAAAATCAATCACCAACAGCAACAACAACAACAAAAACAACAACAACTCAATCTATGAAAACTAAGACAGCAACAACTAGATCAAGATCATCATCAACAAGTTCATCTATCACTGCAACTGTTAACACATCCCCAAAGCTAGAGGTGTCAAAGAGGCTAGGCTAGCCTGGGCCTGGTCTGGTCTGGCATGTATAACCAGGCTAAAGACTGATCTGGCCCGTATTCAAGACAGGCCAGGCTGGGCTGTGGTATTAAGCCTGCAAGCCTATTGTGTCCTGGCGGGCTTTAGCCTGGGCCTGCAATGGCCTGTTGTTGATGGTGGTTTTTTAATTTAGGGTTAAAATCGTAAAACCCTAGTCAGACAATGACGTCACAGAACTTGAGTAATAATGTCCAAACCAAGAACATTTATTGAACCCTTCAATTTTCCTGAGAAAATTACCGGGGTAGTTTTTTATTGCTAATTAGGGTTTCGACAGGCCAAAACTCTAATTCTCACACCTCATGTGCCAATGGCTAACCATGCAAGCCACACCTATCGCGCCAAGGCATGAAAACCATGCTAGCCGCACCTCTGTGCCAATAGAAAACCAAGCCAGCCAGACCTACCGCGCCAAGGCATGCCAACCATGCTAGCCGCACCCCAGTGTCAATGGCAAACCATGCCGAGTCACACCTATTGCGCCAAGGCATGCCAACCATGCTAGCCGCACCCTTGTGCCAATGGCAAACCATGCCAGCCACACCTACCGCGCCATGCCAAACGCACCTTGCCATGGCCCCATGCCAGCCTAGCTGCGCCACCTTGCTGGCCTTCGCTATGCAGCTACCTAAATGAAGGCGTGCGACAATCAACGGTCGCCCTTCAATCCCAGGAGCAAATCCTAGCCGTCAAAAACTTCATTTTCAAAATAATTAAAAAAAAACGACCTTTGGCCCAAAACCCTAGCTTGTTCACGAACCTAGCTTGGTCTCGCCAAACCTTTGCCCCACATTCCAAGCCAAACCGCCCCTAGCCAATCTAGCCACGCCATGCGCCCATGGCAAACCCTTGGCCCAACATGCCAAGCCAAACCGCACCTAGCAAAGCTAGCCACGCCATGCGCCCATGGCAAACCCTTGGCCCCACATTCCAAGCCAAACCGCACCTAGCCAAGCTAGCCGCACCATGTGCCCATGGCAAACCCTTGGCCCCATATGCCAAGCCAAACCGCACCTAGCCAAGCTATCCACGCCATGCGCCCATAGAAAACCCTTGGCCCCACATGCCAAGCCAAATCGCACCTAGCCAAGCTAGCCACGCCATGCGCCCATGTCAAACCATTGGCCCCACATGCCAAGCCAAACCGCACTTAGCCAAGCTAGCCACACCATGCGCCCATGGCAAACCCTTGGCACCACATGCCAATCCAAACTGCACCTAGCCACACCATGCACCCATGGCAAACCCTTGGCCCCGCATGCCAAGCTAAACCGCACCTAGCCAAGCTAGGCGCACCATGTGCCCATGGCAAACCCTTGGCCCCACATGCCAAGCCAAATCGCACCTAGCCAAGCTAGCCACGCCATGCGCCCATGTCAAACCATTGGCCCCACATGCCAAGCCAAACCGCACTTAGCCAAGCTAGCCACACCATGCGCCCATGGCAAACCCTTGGCACCACATGCCAATCCAAACTGCACCTAGCCACACCATGCACCCATGGCAAACCCTTGGCCCCGCATGCCAAGCTAAAACCGCACCCTAGCCAAGCTAGGCGCACCATGTGCCCATGGCAAACCCTTGGCCCCACATGCCAAGCCAAACCGCACCTAGCCAAGCTAGCCACGCCATGCGCCCATGGAAAACCCATGGCCCCACATGCCAAGCCAAACCGCACCTAGCCAAGCGAGCCACTCCATGCGCCTATGGCAAACCCTTGGCCCACTTGCCAAGCCAAACCACACCTAGCCAAGCTAGCCATACCATGCGCCCATGGCAAACCCTTGGCCCCACATGCCAAGCCAAACCGCACCTAACCAAGCTAGCCGCACCATGTGCCCATGTCAAACCCTTGGCCCCGCCATGCCAATCCAAACCACACCCTGCCTTGGCCCTAGCCAACATAGCCGCTCCACCATGCTGGCCTTTCATACATGGCTACCCAAGCGAAGTCGGTGCAACAATCAACGATTGCCCTTCAATCCCGAGTAGCAAATCCTAGCAATACAAGGTTACGGACAACGCATGGTAACCTTTGGCCCAAAATCCTAAGTTTGGCCACGCCAAACCATGCCATGCCAACGGCATGCCAACATAACTGCGCCACCATGCTGGCCTTCCCTACACGGCTAACTAAGAAAAGGTGTGCAACAATCAATGGTTGCCCTTCAATCCCAGGAGCAAATCCTAGCCATACAAGGTTACCAGACAACGCATGGTAACCTTTGACCCGAAAACCTAAGTTTGGCCACGCCAAACCATGCCATGCCAACGGCATGCCAACCTAGCTGCGCCACCATGCTGGCCTTCCCTACGCAGCTACCAAAACGAAAGTGTGAAACGATCAACGGCTATCATTCCTCTTGAGATGCAAAATCTCGACCGTCGAAGGTCACCAATCTAGCAAGTCTCCCAAGTACAACTTGCCAGTCAAGAACAACATGCTACATGTTTTCCACAAAAACATTCGAGACATCAACACATATCACAAACTGGGGGATCCTCTTTGGATATTAGTTTGGCGGTTTACAGCGTGCGGAGTACACTACGCCTGTCATAAGGAAGTGTCATAAGGGTGAGGAGGTTAGTAAATACAGGGAGTTAATGGTGAAACGCTTTTTACATCAATTCCATGCGTTAACGGTTTCATGGAACATCAATTCCATGCGTTAACGGTTTTATGGAACATCAATTCCATGCGTTACCACCTCCTCCCATTTACTTACCCATTTTCCCATTCCTTAGTGAGACCAGAGTACGTTTCACTTCGACTTGTATAAATAGGTCTTACCTATTTCCACCGAACAACAAGTTCATTCGGGAATACACAACACTCAGAAAATACTTGCTAGCTTACCATTTGTTAGCCTTCCCACTTTTCTGATACAAGTCGTAGTAACACAACTACTCTTCCAGAATCAACTATTCTCAGTCTCATCACTTTCCTTGCTTCCCTCCCCAAAACCAACACAATTCTCCTTCACTTTGTGACTGAAGCAAGTCTTGAACGGCCATTTCTTGGTTTAGGCCGGACTTGTACAGATTGATCTCTCGAATCTAAAGTACTCCCTTGTAGTACATTGTTTAGGGTTTAAATTTTTTCTCACCAGTACACCCAAAATTACCGAAATCAGCAGAAACCATTTTCACCTACAAACCATTGGCGACCACAATGGGAGATTGATCTTTCGGTTACAATGTCAATCTTCGACCATTGATCTCATTCGACCCAGACATCAATATGGTAGAAGCAGGCGATCTACTCAAGGATCGACGACTCAGTTACCGGACGACTTGATTATCAGTCATGACACACGACAAGGGATGATTGGGGACTTCCCAGAAAATTGAACCAAACGATCCGCCCGAGAATCAATGACTCGGTTATCAGGCAACTCAGTAACGGCTGGGGACTATCCACAATCACGGCGGTGCTTCCCACAAAACTCGGTTTTGCACCCGGAAGGTTTCATTTTCATCAGGAGACCTAAAAAACCAAGTAAGTCCTACCTATAAAAGATACATGGTTCGCTCTTTCAAGTTTTCTGGGAATGATAAAACCAATAGCCATGTTATGTTTCACCCCATGTCATCTACCAAACGCACGGTTCCATTGTTTTCCTGGGATGCTTGCAAAACTTTCAATCATAACCAAGACAACATCATTTCCAAATACAATTCATTCCTAAAAAATTCATTCCAAAAGAATAATCCAAAACCATCAAGGTAACATTTACTGTCAACCCCAAAAATCCGAGAAAATGAAAAACATAAACCACGCGTTTCCATTTGCCTTTCAAAAAAAAAAAAAAAAAAAACCTAAAAATAAGAAGTTCAAAAGACAGAAATGTATTCAAGGAAAGTTTTCCAACAAATGGCTTTCTCCTCTTAGCAAAGGCCTCCCTTGTGCTCACCGGAGAGCCGCCCTTTCAACTTCAATTTGCCTGCACAATTTTTTGAATTATGCTTCCTGCTTTTTCACCATGTCCGCGGAAGGACCTTCGAATGTTTCGACCAGAAACTTCTCGACCTCAGAGAAACTGTCAACGAACCAAAGAACGTTGAATTCAAAGTTTACACACATGACACGATGGAACCTCCAAACTCGAGATTACATCCTCGAAGCGATATGACCGATCACGTTGCACATGTCGTCAATCGAAGACAAAGCTTCCTCCGCGCATACCGGATGCGCTTACTAGACGCGCATGCCAGACGCGCTTACTGGCGCTCTTACCAGACGCGCATGCCGACGCGCTTGCCAGGCGCGCTTACATTGTGACGCGCTTACGGACACGCATGCGGATGCGCTTACAGACGCGTATGCCAGGCACACATGCCACACGCGCATGCCAGCCACAATACCCACCTGCGCTAATGGCTTGCATCCTTCCAGGCGCTAACATCTTGCTCCCTTCCGGCACCATCTTCCCTGCTCCACAACCACCAAAGACTCCATCCTCACCCTTGAAGCAGTGCCATGGCTCCGGCCTCCGTGATCAAAGCGTGCTATCTCTTGCATGATACACTTAGGATCACGCAACCAGGCCGCTTCCACCACCCCAACGTTTCTTCAAGCACGATAGATCCAACCGTCACCGAGACGCTACTCCACCATCGGGGCAAGATACTTGGAAGAGCCGGAAGAAGCCAGGCCTCCTTTTACCACTATTGATTTGATGAAAAAGACAAAAGGCACTTTAGCAAGACGTGCGTTTATAGATGAAGAGGCTCGCGTTTCTCTTGAACGCCCAATAAAGGGAGTCGCAATCCAATTTCATCACACGTAAAGCTTGGGAACGACTTCTCCAAAATAAAGGCAAAGTTATGTGAGATTCTATATTTCTCCAAGGCATAGCGTCAAGACATATTTGCATCCCTCAACCGCATTGCATCAGGAAAGAAGCTTTTTCCAGCCAGGAAAGCCGTTCCCAAACCTCAACATCTCCCGGAAAGCATGATCGATAGATGGAATTGGGGACTCTAACCAATGTATTGTAACCGTCAAGGCTCTGAGAGTTTCAAGGCGCCGTTTTGACATTGTCTCCATAAGTGGCTCCACTTTAAAGTTCTCCAAGTGGCTCCGCTTCAACGTTCGCTTCAAGAACCGCTCCGCTTCAATGTTCGCTCCAGCAGTCGCTCCGCCGGCGTTATCTCCATAAGCTGGCATTTGGCTCCTTAAGTTTAAACGTCCTCTCCAAGAGCTGAAGCTACTTCAACACCACTCCTTCTTTCAAAGGGTAGTGCCACCACGCTCCCACGTCAAGGATCGTGATTGCAGCCATCAATCTTCGTAGTCATGGCCACCTTTTGATCCATCCCGCCAAAACTTGTGACCATGGACAGATTTCGCTTACGCATCCAGCCAACCCTTTTACTTCCATGGATGCCCATACGATTCTAGCCAACCTACTTCGTTCCCACGATAATGTAGTCTCTTCTGATTACATCTGATACCAAGAAGTGTTGCCGCTCATTTTTTTATACCATCCATAGCTTCACCGCAGCAGCAATCACTACGAAGGGAACCCGTGCTCCTCCATATTTTAGTTTCACATGGAAGAAGTAACAAAATCACAAGATCTGAACGCAAAGCTAAAACGTACGGGGAAGTGCCTTATTCAATTACTCAGAGCTCAAGGGAATGGAAGATCGAACAACATATTATAATGGAAGATTGCGAGTCTTTCAAATAAGAAGTTTTATTCAAAGATGTGAAACCGCAAGCGGGATGCTAATTGGAAAAACCCTAACTTCGCCATGAATACCAAGAAGATAACAATAAGTCAGCAAAAGCACCAAGACGTCTATACAACAAACAAAAAAACAACAAAAAGGGGAAACTAGTCATAGAAAGCGGATGCGCGAGTTGCCAACGCCTTTATCAGAGCTTCTTCAAGCACTTTCCTCAGCAATCTCTCGGGTAGCAAAGTTTCCATCTGAAAGCATAACACTCTCGGAATTTGGATAAGGAAAGGATTTCCTATTCTGGCTAAGTAAGGAGGAAAGGCAATCGGTCCCGCGAAGACAAGCCACCACCGTGTAAATAGTCTGCACCTTTGCTTCGCTAATTCCATGCTTGGGAAACCCTTTTTCAAGAAGTCCACACCCATTCCAAGACAAATCAGTGCTAATGGGTCCCTTTCATGCCAAGTCTATGCTAGCAGATCCGCCTAGCGTCCCAAAAGCCAAGCCCTGAAGACGCATAACCATACCAGGATTTACGCAAAGCTGCAAGGCGCAAGGATCGCGGATTCTACTTATCTCTCGGAAAAAGGAGGTACGATCGTTACTAGGAGATTCCATCACAATACCAAACCGGGAGGAGGAACGAGCTTTACACTACCTTCACCAACGAATGATGTGGTTTTAATTGTTGTTGTAGAAAGTAGTAAAAAGAGTTCGTTCAACTCGGGCTTGTAAAGGTTTGATTTAAGAAAATACTAAAAACAAAGAAAATATATTCACAAGATTGTCACAAAATATCGAGATCGAGACTCAGGATTTCACCAATTCTAATATTCATGTGATTCAACTGTTAATTCTAGACAATTATAGCTTATAAGATATTGACTATTTCTTTGTCAAAAATAGATTTTATAAAGCATTAGATGTAAATCGTAAGCATAGTGCATCAAAAGTTCTTAGACTAAGCATACACCATCAGACAAAATCACAAATAATCAAGGAAAATCATAAATCAATTTAGAATAGTGCAAAAGTCATAAAAGAATTAATTAGAATTACCACATGCATAAAGAATGGCTTCCTCCATTATCCCAGTGTTGGGGTTTAGCTCCTCATATTATTCACGTGCTCAAAATAGGTGTTTATAGCTCAAAAGTGTGAAAAACAAGAGAAAGCTAATAACTCAGGCAGTTTGCAACGCTGAAGAGGCGTTACAAGCGTTTATTCTGAGAAGAAATAAGACTGCCTTATAAACGATACTTCTGTTGTCTTTGCTTAAATAAGAGCGCCTCGTTAGTCATTCTGTTCTTCGTGTTCTTGAGAACGACACTTCAAGCGTCAGTTCTTCGTTTTCTTCACCTGCTGCTACGTATTCTTCCTACAACTCCTCTGCTTTGATTCTGCAGCCTCCAATCGACCCCAAAACTCCCGACTCCCCCTCTGTGGTTCTCAGCACTCTATATATATACCACAGAGTCCATATAGATCGATTAAATCCGAGTTTATCTCTCCTTTCCTCTCACTGCAAGTCACGTAAATATTTCCCTCTTTTTCTCTCTTTACGCATCCTTATTTTACCAGAATCCTTCCAAAGATAGCGTATAATCAAAAAGGGAAGATATTATTCTCAATTTGATACGTAACTTCCCCTTTCTAAATCCAGAAAACCCGAGAAAATATATCAACTCCCTGTTTTATCGTGAACCCATGATAATCCTCTATTTAATCGATTCTAACACATACACCTCCACTGTTGGGTACTAACATGCCCATATCAACTCAGGTCCGTGAAGAAATCCGTCAAAAATCTGGCAAACCCGAGCCTTTTGCTTCTCCCCTGTTTTACCTCCAATCAGATTTTCTATCCCTACTTTGTCGAATTTGAAAACTTTAGAAACCCTGTTTAGCTTTAACAATACATCCCAAGATAATTCAGCGATTGAATCTCTCCCAAACACATCCAAAAATCAAACCCTAAAATACATTGCTCGTGATGCACATTTTCCCTTAAAATTTGAGAATTCAAATGTAGAAGATGATGCCCTTATCCCGCTGCTTGGTGCCTTTAACACATGGGTGTCCTGGGGTGTAAATAGCAAGTGGGTGCCCCTTATCCAAATGAGGGGTTCGAATAGTAATTTTCTCCCACGAGCGCAAATACCACTTTTCGAGCCAATTTTCCCGCAAAAGCTTATTTTTTCAAAAACACCTACAAAAACATAAAATAATCAAATTAGTATAAAATCGAGCATTAACAATACATATAATTGGGATCAAAATAGACACATAAATGCGTCTATCAACGAACAACTGGAAAGAGGAAGATGATACAATTTCACCAGCAATATATATATTTCACAAACCCTAAAAAGGGGAAAGGAGAAGTAACGCTCTCGTATGGGTGTAACACTTCCAGATTTTTGAATAAGGAAAGAATTCACTGTTAAACCGCGCATGAAGAAAGGCAATCGGTCCCACAAGAGCAAGCCTTGCCACTCCCAAGACATTCGCGCTTTCCTTGCCAGTGCCAGTCTTGCCAGCGCTCCACGTTCAGTTTTTGCAACGATCTCTGCGCCTTTCATGCTAATGCGCCAACACCAACAACTCGCCGAGCCAGCGTCATGATGTTCCCTAACCCAGCCAAGATGATGCATAGAATACTAAGCCGACGATATTCATCTCACCGCTTCACGGTCTACACCACAAATAAAATATATGCATGGCTTCCAAAAACGGGGATCATGAACTCTCCTTACCTCTCGAAAAAGTCGTCACCTTCCCACGGAACTGAGGCAAGTTGTTGTCTTCTCGAAGCCAACGCTCACGCCATGCCAGGCCAACGGATCAGCGCCCGCGCCAAATTTACGCTAGAGGCTCACATTCAACACGATCCAGTGCTAACGGCTCCTTTCCAAGCTGCACGATACCTGCGTCTCCCATTCCAAGACGATCCAGTGCTAAAGGCTCCAAGTCCAAGCCGACCAGTGCTAAGAGCTTCCCTTCACACCAAATCTACACTAGTCGCTCCATTCCGCTCCATTTGTCGCGGCCCCACTACGCCTAGCCGTCCGTGCACGCCTAGCCTTGCCATGGCCGCACCATGCCAAGCCGCCCGCTCCATTATCGCGGCCCTATCATGACAAGTCATCAAAGAGTGCTTTGCCTCTCAAGCTGTCCGTACCATGAACCTGCCAATACCAACAAATATTCCTAAGACCACGCCACCTCTTGGCCCCACGTGCCAAGTCGTCCGCTATGCTTTGCCTTCCAAGACCGCGCCCGCTTTGCCTCGGTGATGTACGGCCAGACCAAGCCGACAACTTTCGTCTCACCACTCCACGGTCTGCATCCCCAGTATAACTTATGTAGGGCCGCCAACACGGGAAGCAAGAACTATCTTCACCCCTCAAAAAGGTTAGTCGGATTTTCCTGACCATCTTTGCAATAATTAACATCTTGATTCCGTCCTTGTCTGTCACCATCATATGCTTACCTCGCAACAAGACACCTGTTCCGAGCTAAGCAGGGAACTTAATGTTGATGGTGGTTTTTAGATTAGGGTTAAAATCGTAAAACCCTAGTCAGACAATGACGTCACAGAACTTGAGAAATAATATCCAAACCAAACACATTTAATGAACCTTTTAATTTGTCTGTGAGAAAATTATCGGGGTACCTTTTTTAATGCTAATTAGGGTTTCGACATGCCAAAACCCTAATTCTCACACCGCATGTTCCAATGGCTAACCATGCCAGCCACACCTATCGCGCCAAGGCATGCCAACCATGCTAGGCAAAGACTTCTGTGACAATGGAAAACCATGCCCACCATACCTACCGCGCCAAGGCATGCCAACCATGGTGGCCACACCCTAGTGCCAATGGCAAACCATGCCAGCCATACCTACCAGGCCAAGGCATGCCAACCATGCTAGCCGCAACCCTGTGCCAATGGCAAACTATGCCAGCCACACCTACCGCGCCATGCCAAACGCACCTTCCCATGGCCCCATGCCAACCTAGCCGCGCCACCTTGCTGGCCTTCCCTACGCGGCTACCAAAACGGAGGCGTGCAACAATCAACGGTCTCCCTTCAATCCCAGGAGCAAATCCTAGCCGTCCGAGGTTACCAAACGACCTTTGGCCCAAATCCCTAGCTTGATCACGAACCTAGCTTGGTCTCTCCAAACCTTGGCCCAACATGCCAAGCCAAACCGCCCCTAGCCAAGCTAGCCATGCCATGCGCCCATGGCAAATCCTTGGCCCCACATGCCAAGCCAAACCGCACCTAGCCAAGCTAGCCACGCCATCGACCCATGGCAAACCCTTGGCCCCACATGCCAAGCCAAACCGCACCTAGCCAAGCTAGCCACACCATGCGCCCATGGCAAACCCTTAGCCCCACATGCCAAGCCAAACCGCACCAAGCCAAGCTAGCCACGCCATGCCCTGGCAAACCGTGGCCCCACATGCCAAGCCAAACCGCACCTAGCCAAGCTAGACACGCCATGCGCCTATGGCAAACCCTTGGACCCACATGCCAAGCCAAACCGGACCTAGCCAAGCTAGCCACCATGCGCCCATGGCAAACCCTTGGCCCCACATTGCCAAGCTCAAACCGCACTGACCAAGCTAGCCGCACCATGCGCCCTTGGCAAACCGTGGCCCCACATGCCAAGCCAAACCGCACCTAGCCAAGCTAGACACGCCATGCGCCTATGGCAAACCCTTGGCCCCACATGCCAAGCCAAACCGTACCTAGCCAAGCTAGCCACCACATGCGCCCATGGCAAACCCTTGGCCCCACATGCCAAGCCAAACCGCACCCGACCAAGCTAGCCGCACCATGTGCCCATGGCAAACCCTTGGCCCCACATGCCAAGCCAAACCGCACCTGGCCAAGCTAGCCACGCCATTCGCCCATGGCAAACCCTTGGCCCCACATGCCAAGCCAAACCGCACTTAGCAGGAGCTAGCCATGCCATGCGCCCATGGCAAACCCTTGGCCCCACATGCTAAGCCAAACCGCACGCGTGCAAGACTAGCCACACCATGCGCCAATGGCAAATCCTTGGCCCCACATGCCAAGCTAAACCGCTTTACAGCCAAGCTAAGCGCACCATGTGCCCATGGAAAACCCTTGGCCCCGCCATGCCAAGCCAAACCACACCCCGCGCCTTGGCCCTAGCCAACATAGCCGCGCCACCATGCTTTGGACTTCCCTACACGGCTACGCAGCGGCGTGCAACAATCAACGGTTGCCCTTCAATCCGTGGAGCAAATCCTAGTCATCCAAGGTTACAGGACAACGCATGGTAGCAGTTGACCCGAAAATCCTAAGTTTGGCCACGCCAAACCATGCCATGCCAACGTCATGCCAACATAAGCAGCGCCACTATCTTTGGCCTTCACTACTCGGCTAACCAAGCAAAGGCGTGCAACAATCAATGGTTGCCCTTCAATCCCATAAGCAAATCCTAGCCATCCAAGGTTACCGGACAACACATGGTAACCTTTGGCCCGAAAAAAACCTAAGTTTGGCCACGCCAAAGCCATGCCATGCCAACGGCATGCCAACCTAGCCAGCGCCACCATCTTTGGCCTTCCCTACACAACTACCAAAATGAAAGCGTGCAACGATCAATGACTATCTTTCTTCTTGAGATGCAAAATCTCGGCCGTCGAAGGTCACCAAGCTAGCAAGTAATCCAAGTACGACTTTCCAGGCAAGAACAACATGCTACATGTTTTCATAAAAATATTCGAGACATCAACACATATCACAAGCTGGGGATCCTCTTTGGGTATTGGTTTGACGGTTTACAGCGTGCGGCGTACACTACACCGTCATAAGGAAGTGTCATAAGGGGTGAGGCATTGTAAATCATCTGAGGAGTTAATGGTGAAACGCTTTTGACATCAATTTCATTCGTTAGCGGTTTCATGGAACATCAATTCCATGCGTTCACGGTTTTATGGAACATCAATTCCATGCGTTACCACTTTCTCCCATTTACTTACCCATTTTTCATTCCTTAATGAGACAGAGTACGTTTCACTTCGACTTGTATAAATAGGTCTTACCTATTTCCCTTGAACAACAAGTTCATTGGGAATACACAACACTCGGGAAAATACTTGTTATCTTACCTTTTGTTAGCCTTCCCACCGATACAAGTCGTAGTAATACAACTACTCTTCGGGAATCAACTATTGCAGTCTCATCACTTTCCTTGCTTCCCCCTCCCCAAAACCAACCCATTCTCCTTCACTTTGTGACCGAAGCAAGTCTGGAGCGACCATTTCTTGGTTTAGGCGGGAATACAGATTGATCTCTCGAATCTAAAGTACTCCTTGCAGTACATTGTTTAGGGTTTACATTTTTTCTCATTCGTACACCCAAAATTACCGAAATCGGTGAAATCATTTTCACCTACAAACACTGTGTAGAGTGTAGCGTAGAAAACGTAAGTATGTTTACCGAAAAAAAAAAATGTTTAATGGTGTGGGGATTTTAATCCCACATTTACGGTTACAAACATATAGAGTTCTTATACCACTCATCCAATCCAGGTTACTTTGGAAGTTATCGACCACACTTAAGGAGTCCATCTATGTGCACCCCCTAGTTAACTGGGGTGCACATTCCTCCCCTCTCTATTGGCTACGTTCCAACTGGGTTTCCTAATTTTCCAAAATTTCTTTTTTTTCTTTAAAAGTAATCAAAAATTCAAGCTATTACTCACTCTCTCTGCCTATCTTGTAGTTGAAAATGGAAATATGAGTTCAATTTTATTTTTCTTTTATCAACTATGAATTTAGCACTTTCTCTGTTTATCTTATCCTTTTGGATTTCGCATTGTTTCTTTACCCGATCTACATCGCTACCTTTGAAGCCTGATTTTCTTCTCTACCAATTACTCTACTTACTGGACTAATACCTCCACCGGTATCTCCCTATGCGAAAATAATTATTTATTCATCTTCCAAATCTAATATCATCAAATACAATTCAAAGTTCGTTAGATCAAAAAAAGATAAATCAATCTCGTCTTCGCTAAAGAAACCAACAATGGGATAATATTCAATTGATTTATGATGACTGCAAATAATAATCCTAAGAAGATTGTGTCAATTAGTTACATAAATTCCTGATCTTTATTTTTATTGATACAACCAATCAATACTGTTTAGATTGACTTTAGGTTTATGCTTTTTATTTTTTTAACTAAACGTTAATTTTGACCAGATTGTTTGATCATCCTTAGGGGAAGAAACTGGATTTATTTAATTTTGTTATTGAACGGATGAATGAGGATTGGGGATTGTTCTTCTTCTGTTTGGTTTTAGTTTCCTTTAACTAACAACTACCTACGATTATTAGATTTCAAACAACGTATATGTTGTTTGTGTATCGGAGTGGTATGGCAACACGAAGAGGGAAGAATAAGAGAGATGAACGAGACATAACGAATAATGGACCAGTGAAATTAAAATTGGAATTTTGTTTTCTTTTTTAAAACTAAATTAATAAAATAGTGAAATAAAATAGAATTTTCAGACATTAGAAACTCCGTTAAACCCAGCCAATACCGAGAGGAGGAATGTGCACCGCGAATTAATAAAATAGTGAAAATAAAATAGAAGCCTGAGTCTTAATTGTAGCTATAATCACGGATACTTAGTTGTAGCTATAAATACGGATCTGTATAAAACTTATTTATAGTAGATGAGTTTGAAAACTAGATTATATTAACTCGTGAGAATCTTTAGCTACGTAATTGGATTTGATTTGTTTAAATTTCTCCATTAAAGATTTTTCCCGTTATTTTCTCTATGGGGTTTAGAGGGTCGAGTTTGCTCAGTGGGGAATAAGCCGGTGGGTACGCTATCAGGGAGAAGGACAGGCCTATGCCTAGTTTCAAAAAAAAAGAAAAACACTTCAAGTAATTTAATTTAATGCATTAATTACTACACCACGAAGGTTAGCAAATTTATTACCCGTTACAAACTCCATTAATTTTCTCGTTATATTTTCTCATTATTTTCAATATGTTTTTCAAGAAAATCGTTTGAAATCCAATGGATTAAATACATTCCATAAACAGCACAAATCTACTATCTTCTTCCCTTAAATTTTGTCTAAGTTTCCTAAAAGTTCTCAAATCTATTATCTTCCTCCCTTATATTTTCTCACGTTTCCTAAAATTTCTCCTGCAGCAACGTAATTATTTTCCTAATTATTAATTTTTATGTAATTAATTGTTTCTTTACATATAACCACATTAAAAACAATTATGAGAATCCCATTGTACAATATAATCACAAAAGTTGTTTAATTGGTTATGCGATCATAGCAGAGGAGCTTATGGTCCTTGCTTCGAATCCCCCCACACCTTCAATTTTTTCTCCTGTAGGATAATACAGGCTAGCCAGGCCAGGCTCCCCCACCCCCAAATAAAAGCAGGCCAGGCTCAGGCTCAGGCTGGGCTTAGTGGAACTCGCAGGCTAGTATAGTAAGCAGGCCGACCCAGGCCAGGCTACTGGTCGGCCAGGCCTGGCCGGGCTGACCTGTTTGACACCTCTACCCAAAGCCGAGTCAGCCCGATTCAATCCGTTCCAAACCTTTACAGACAGATTCAGACTACTTTAGACAATGTTGCAACTGTTACTGCTACCCCTGCTACTTTGGTTACTTCCTTGGCTACTGTTATTATTTGGATCATTGTCACCTTGATTGTAATAGGAAATCTAAATTTAAAAACCATAGTCCATGTTATACACATGTTCTGAGAAACATTAGGTTGGATCTGATCCATTCAATGACTTGTTTTGTTTTCAAAACTTGTTTAGCCCTGTATGTTTTGTTATCTCCTTTGAGAGAAAAAAGAAGGTCTTCTGAAATAGTTCTTAGACTTGGAAAGATAGAATTGATAAGCAAGAATTGGTGGGGATACTATGATTTGTATGAACTTGTAATGATCTTGAAACATCTTTGCAAGGTTTCTGATTTCCTAAATCAGAGTTATCAATATATCTACTGAGGTTCAACCTCTTTTTCGAAAAAATAAAAAAATAATTAGTTTTACTGTTAATTTTTCATCTTGGCCAATGCTACCATTCTAGTCATCCTATAAATTAAACAAGTATCATAATTCAACAGCTAATACATACACGCAATACTAATGCTATAGCAATCAACTTAGTGCTAACAAATCAAACATAACATCTTCACGTTTTGTACATAATTGACTAGTACGATAAGATGAGATAAAAAAAGAGTAATCAAATGCATTCAACAACCTTCGAAAATATTATTACCCATATTTCGAAACGTGTAAGTCGATTTTTTTTGAATTATTCAACTTCTACCAAATGCGTTGAAGAAAAAAAAACAAGAACAAAGAATGGTATTCTATATAAATAGTGCAAATACTATGCGAACAAAAAAAAAAAGAACGCATCCCAAAACATGCTACAAATGAAGTCTGAGCTTGTTCCTATGGTGTTCGGTTTCTTGATTTTGATAGGGAGGGTAAACTCAATGAGGTATGAGCTTATTAATGAGATGAAGGTTAACGCATCGGCTAATGATATATGGGCAGTATACAGCTCTCCTGATCTCCCTAAGCTCATTGTTAAATTACTTCCCAGTGTTTTCAAAAGGATTGATTACGTCGAAGGAAACGGTGGTGTTGGCACAATTCTGCGTATTGTATATCCTCCTGGTACGTACGTGCAGTTGTATCTATGATGCTCATGATTAACTGCCATGTTCTCATAAATATAAACTGTCTTCATTGTATATATTTCAGGATCTGTGCCACTAACTTATAAGGAGAAATTCATTACTATCGACAACCGTAGGCTCTTGAAGGAGGTTCTGCAGGTCGAAGGAGGGTACCTAGCCATGGGTGTCACATTTTACATGGACAGTTTTAAAATCATTAAGACGGGCCGTGATTCATGCATTATCAGATCCATAACACAGTATGAAGTCCCAGATGAACTTGCTGCTAAAATTTCTCCCCTCGTTAGTGTTGATAGCCTTGTTAGCATGGCCACAGCCATCTCCAAATATGTCCTCGACAATAAGAAGAATGGATACGAAGCCTTGGCTAACTAAAAGGAAGACAGGAAGAACGATGCAAAAAAAAAAAAAAAAAAAAAAAGTTTTTTTCTTTCTTTTTTTTATTTGTTTTTTGAAGACATTTTCATTCATTATGTTCTTAGTATTTGTCATTTTGATTCTGTTCCTTCTGCTCTTTTTGTTTGATCATTAATAGCATAAATAAATAAATAAAGCCACCGGAAAAAAATGCGATGCCTTCTGGTCTTCAGTAGTATGTGACAAAGTACAAACTGCGAATATATGCATACAAAAAAAAGCTAAACATGCTGCAGAACTCCTCCTAAACAGTTTTTAGCACAATTGCTTTATCTAGTAGGTCTCATAGTACTGAGTTAAGACCCACCAACAAATCCCAAGGTTCGCCTTGCGCCCATGCCTAACTAGGGGTTCCGGTTCTAGAGTAGTTTTTTTATCGGTCAGTCTAGCAATATTCATAATGCCGGTGATTTACCTAAAAATGAGAAATAGCCATCCTATCAAGAAAAATAAAAAGGAAGAAACAATTTACTTACCAAAAAGAAAAAAACAATCTACTTTGTCGGCTAATACATAAACACAATAAATTGTCCAAAAAAATTGAATTGCCTGTAATAAGTTAACTCTAGAATACGATGGGAGGCCCCACAAGGAGATTGGATCAAGATGTTTAATAATGTTACAGCAAAAGGCCATACAGGACCGGCAGGGGCATGAATCATAGGCATAAATGACGTGGGACAAGTTTTTATGTATGGTGATGGCAGCACCACTAGGAATTACAATAGCAATTGCAGCAAAAACCTGGAGTTTGATATTGGCAACTAGCTATAGCAACACAACAACAAGAGATTTTTGCCTGATAAAACTTAAAAAATCACCCAATTCTGCATATATAGTCAACGAACTCTTCTGAATTTTAAAAACAACATACATGACCAAAAGGTAAAATAAAACCGAAAATAATGACGCTCATGTCCCTATACACATTGCCACGATGAATGCGGTGGGAACATTTTTGGAGTGCCTAATAGTGCGTTCGAAATATTGACCAGTCTACTAGACTCATGTTCATGGCCAACAACACTCGACACTATTTATCAACGGTCAACATTACCATTTTCGAGTGTCTAGTTACTCCGGTAGGAGTGCACCCGAGTATTGGGGTCAATCAGAGGGAGTGCCCGATAGTATTGGGGTCGGTCTAGGAGTGCACCCAGTATTGGGTCGATCCAACTGGAATAGTCAACGGTCAATGATACGTAAACGCGAAAACTTTCACCCTTTTTTAAGTCATGGCGGTGGCCGGTCACGAGGGAACAGGACAAGCCCCCATTTTGGGGCATCAAGCCTATGGGAGCAACAAATTTTATCAACCGTGCTATTTAGACAACCCTTTTGAACAGCTCTGGTAGCTAGCTCACTATGTGGCAGCCACCTGGACCAAAAAGCAGAAAGGAAAATATAGAAGTTGAATTGTTGACTTTTAATACTCTACTAAAAAATTCTCTCTCTATTACCAGTAACATGTTTAAAGTATCTCTCTCCCTTTTTTGGTTCTTCAATGGAAACGATCAATGATCATTATAAATTGATAGCTAGAAACCCCTTCATTCCTGCCATAACCGCAACATTACTATTCATATTAGTGATAGCTACAAATGGTTCTAATCTAAAGCCAACAAATATATATCATGTACTAAAAACAGATAAAATTTAATTAAAAAACAGAGATCATAACAAAACCATAAACCCCGTTTATGATCTTGGAAAATTAATAGTATAGGTAGAGGTGTAAACGTGTCCAAGATGCCACAAGCCCACGAAGTCACGTGCTTAGCGTCTTTAACGTCTTTGGGGCTATCTTAGGAGAGATTCGAACATCTTTGTGCTAAATGGCGTCGCCCGTCTTTGTGCCGAGAAAAATAAACGTGATGTGCCTTTGTCTTTGTGCTAGCACACTTATTTTATGTTCTCCAAAATAAATATTTTTGAGATATTTTAGTTAGTACATGTATTATTATAGAAATAAATTAGCATATCGAAGATAAAATGTCGAAATTGGCTAAAACAATGATTTTTGTGAAATATGCATCAAATGTGATGTATTGTGTAGTATTTTACGCATGACATGGCGTGCTTTCTTGGCGTGTTGTTGTTGGTAAGTATGCTAACACGTGCGCGTCGGTCTGGCCGGGTCAGTGTGCCTATTTTGAAACCGCGATATGACACATTAAACAAACATCTTTGTGCCGTCTTGCGACCACGTCCACGCGTCTTGGCGTTCAATTTTAACGTGTTGTCTTTGCCATAAACGTCTTGGCCGCCCTAATTTACACCTCTAAGTATAGTCTCATATTAATAAGCAAATCAACAATATCTTATTACCCAATTTTCGTACAAACTAAATAAATAAGTAATAAAACTTGGATTCTAATTTGGATTTATTACATTATCTTCTTCAAATCTACTCCAACAAATGCAATGTTGTAGGCCACGATCAGATAAAACAATAACAGCACCCATAAAAAGTGTTAAGTTTTTCAATATATTAAGCTATTTTAAGATTTTGTTAAGATACTAAGATTTTGAAGTTACGTTGTTTATACTTATATCAAAAACAAATTTACGATAGGGCAACATTTGTTAACTTCACTTTGGGGCAAAAAAAAAGTTCAGGACCGGCCCTGGTCATGGTAAACAGCTCCAACAACAATGGAGAAATATTTGATGCAAATTTTGCATCCCTTTATGCGTTGCTATTTAATAAATATCTGGCAATTCAAAGGTGCATGTTCATGTGAAGTCGCACACATGATAGAAGCAATCAAAACTTCATCGGCGCTAATAGGTGCTTTGGCACCCACTACACAGTAAGAAAAATCCAAAAAACAAAGCGACATTTTCTTATAAGATCAAATGAAAGAGTTCTACTCTAGTTTCGTGAAGCAGTTTTCCGAAATTAAAAGATCCTTGATTATTCAATTAAAAGCCTTGCAAACTCGTCTGATCTCGCCTCGAGAACCCCGTGTTTACACCTAATGTACCCATTTTTAGGATTGAATTAACAAAATCCGTTTCGAATGACGGTCCAAAAATCGAACTTAAGAACCCGAAATAGGAATCAATTATCCTTCTGGTCACTTCATCATCATAAAGTTTGGCATCCGACTGTAAAACTGCGAACCCTTCCCGTATGTTGCGCAAGATTTGTGAGTCAAATCTCAATGAACTTCCAATGTCCATTGGCAAACGAGTATTTACGTCTCCATTCTGTGGACACTTGGATTTTAGTTCAGGGAGGAAGCGTGGATTTATTGATGGATCAGAGCCAGCTCCTTCAGTAGGAAAGTTGTAGAGTCGATCTGTCATGAAAAAACATGCTGTAGTTCCAATCGTGTGTGCTGCTGCATTTAGTTTGAAAATCGTCAAGATCAGAATTCTAGCCAACTATAATTAATTAATTCATCACACTAAGATTGCATATTGTATCATGCTTTATCCAGAGAAGGTTAATTTGAACCGGTGATTTTAAAATACGAGGTCAGGCCAACCATGCACATTTCCTTTTCTATCCAAAACCATAAAACTGCCCAACCATGCATCAAATTAAATTACACATACTTTCTACCAACACGAAGAAAATGAGACGGAAATTATGTGTACCACTGAGAAGAACAAGATCCTTTTCATTAAGTCCCTTTTGCAAGAACTTAGCTTTTAATGATTGAATTGATTCATTCACTTCCGGCATATTGGAAGCAAACGAAACATTCGAAACTCGACCATCTCTTCTACCTGTTGGAACTTGATAAGATGGTCCATTACTCTCTGCAAGTACATGCAGAAATACAATATGAGAATTCAATTATGGTACATTGAATTTTTATTTTCTTTTGAAACGTGTAAGAAAGACGTCGGAATCAAGTAAAGAAAGACATAAAGGGTACCAATGAGATAGAATCTCTGAGCTGCCATGGCTACAATATCAGCACAAGAAACAACACCAGGACATACTCTTTCCAACTGTGATTTAGCTTTCTCTATAACATCAAAACCATTAACACCTTGATGTCCAAATGCATGTCTTTCTCTAGTTTTCCCTCAATCAAAATAGATCCATCACATCCCTATCAATATAACAAGTAATAGGACATATTATTGGTAGAAAAATCAAGAGGAAAGACAAAGGTAAGAGAGTGAGGCCGATAATTACATTAACGAAACAGTCATGGAAATGAAGTCTAAGTAAGATAGCAGCCATGTTGTTGTCAACAAGAAAAGCTTCACGAACAACAGAGTTTACAATATCTTCAGCATTTGGGCATGTAGATGAATAGAAACCAACTCTGAGTTGCCCATTTGAGAACACTAAGAAACAAGTACTTATGACTAATGTGATAAGATTAACTGAAACTAATGACATTGTGTATTGAAATGGATGAAGTCAACTTAGAGCTTTGATGATTTCTTATAAGAGGAGATGAGAGCTAGCAGATAAAAGAGTGACGGTGGGGAAGTAGTAGTAGTAGAGATTGTAATAAATGTAATAGTACAGTGGTTTTGTTTATATACAGTTGTTATGAGTTGGATCTTATATCTGAAATGTGTCAACTTTTGCATCTCTCTGCATTTGTTACAAATTTTCTTTTTCTTTTATTAGTCATGTGATCTCTTAGTTGTACCTGTAATATTTATTATTATCTTGTTTTTGTATAGGAAATTAGTTAGCAAGTGTTGTTTTGTTTCTTTTCATTCTTATCACCTCGCCAGGTGCACGCCACTTGCACCGAATTGGTGGCATGTCGCATTACCGTCCTAAACTCTCTAAACGGTGGGTCAATTTAGATGAATACCATGAGTCACCATGCATGAGTAATCGGTGATTGTTACTAGCATCATTCATAGAAGAAAAAAATGAGTTACTATCCTAGACTAGCATCAATGCAAGTTATCATTGGAAATGATATACAGTCTATTGGAAGGAAAAAAAATCCTAGTCACAAAATATTCAAACATTTTTGATGTAACAGCGTCTCAAATCAACCATTTTTACATTTGGTTAGTAAAAGTGATAACTGATAACTGTGGCTGGGTTATTCAGTTAACAGCAAAACCATAAGCCTGAGAGGCTGAGACAAATAAGGTTGTCTTGTTTCTTTGTATTGATCCAAAATGAGAGAGTTTGTCTGTCCTTGGAAATTACAGACTACATAGGCAAGATTTTATTATTTATTTTGGTTGTTGGAGGCATTGTCAGGACTCAGTTAAATATTCCATCTCTTAATAGTTTTCAGAATAATATTCTTATATTGAAAATTTGAAACACTATAGGTTAGCTGCTCTTGATTGAAACAATATCATTTGTTACCACAGCTCGTGATAGAGATAATATAGTATAATTAACTGCTGAAATGAAGGTTTGATTTCAGCTCTTACGTTTGTGTTCTTCTTGTTTTCATAAAGATGTATGTTACTCGGTAATAGCGATTTGATTTTTATTTGATTTTTCCAAATCACCATGTAAGAAGAATTGATTCTTTCTTGATTGCCTTAAAGTACCGTCTAAAAAAGAACTGCAAGTAGAATATCGAAAACCGGTTTTATAATAAAATCTGCTATAGTGACCCAAGATCTGTTTTGATTCAAAATTTACCTAGCGAGCCAAAAGACCTGAAGATAGTCACTGCAGCAACTTAGTAACAGAATATATGTTACATGACCCAACAACATATCCATTGTAGCAACTATCATGTTGTATAACAGAATATATGTTACATGACCCAATCATTGGTGCAATCATAGAACTTCAAATGAACCTTCATAGGATGCATGATTGGTTAACTGATTACTTTGTTGAATCAAAAACATTTAAAGTTCAATTACCAAATATAACTATCACTTTCATTTCAGAGCCTGCAAATGTTGAACATGTTCTTAAAACTAACTTCCACAACTACCCAAAGGGTGAAGCTTTTCATGAATTGATGGAAGGGTTTCTTGGTGATGGAATATTTAATTCAGATGGTGAGATGTGGAGGCAACAGAGAAAGATTGCAAGTTTTGAGTTTGCTTCTAGGAATTTGAGGAATTTCAGCACTATTGTTTTCAGAGAATATGCTTTGATTCTCTCCGGTATTTTGCACCAAGCATCAATCTGTGGGAAAGAAATTGATATGCAGGTAAGTCGCAAAATCCCCAACTATTTCAAAGATGATTACAAATTCAAAGCATAACTGTTAATTAGAATCTGTATTTGACATATCATAGAGCAATTACAATAAGTATTGAAAAAATTTGTTATCTTTTAGGAACTGTTCATGCGGATGACTTTAGATTCTATATGTAAAGTTGGATTCGGGGTGGAAATTGGAACACTGGCTCATGAATTACCCGATGATAATCGTTTCGCTAAAGCTTTTGAGTGTGCAATTAGTAATGTTATGCTTAGATTTTTTAACCCTTTATGGAGAATAAAGAGGTTTTTCAATGTTGGATCTGAAGCATTACTTGCTCAAAGTATTCAAGTCATTGATGAATTTACATACAATTTGATTCATAAAAGAAAATCGGAGTTACACAAAGTAGCTAAATCAAATGATAGCGATGATAACAAGGTAAAGCATGATATCTTATCAAGATTCATTGAGTTGAGTGAGAACCCTGATAATCAATTAACAGACAAAAGCCTTCGAGATGTCATTATAAACTTTGTTATGGCGGGGGCGCGACACAACATCAACATTAACTTGGTCTATATACATGATCATGATGAATCCTAACGTAGCGGAGAACATCTACAAAGAGCTTATAGCATTCGAAGAAAATCAGGACAAGGGAATGATTGGTTATGAACTTGGGAACCCGAAATCTTTTACTGAGAAAGTTACACAATTTGCAAGTCTATTGAATTATGATTCAATTGGAAAGTTATCTTACTTGCATGCAACAATCACGGAGACACTTCGATTGTTCTCTGCAGTGCCCCAGGTACCAATACTCGATGGCATCCAGATTTGATGCTTTCCTAACACTAAACTAGTTATGTAACATGTGAAACAGAATAAATTTTCTTCAGATATTTGTAGGACCCCAAAGGAGTATTAGAAGATGATGTTTTACCTGATGGAACAAAAGTTCGAGCAGGAGGCGTGGTGGCTTATGTTCCATATGCCATGGGAAGAATGGTGTACAACTGGGGACCTGATGCAACGTCATTCAACCCTGATAGATGGTTCAACAAAGACGGGTTATTTCAAAGTGAATCTCCTTTCAAATTCACGGCATTTCAGGTAAGAATTCTTAGAGTATATATTCGATATACAAAGGTCTTAAAACTAATGAAATGGTAGTTATAATGACATCCGCAACATGAGTTTTTTAACTGTGACGCTCATGCTCATGCAGGCTGGGCCAAGGACATGCCTAGGGAAGGACTCGGCATATCTGCAGATGAAGATGACACTTGCTATTTTGTGCAGATTCTTTAATTTTCATTTGATTCCAAACCATCCTGTTAATTACAAAATGATGACAACTCTAACTATGGAGCATGGGTTGAAGCTTACTATAACTACAAGGCAATCTTGACATGTTTAGGCAAGAAAGATATAAAGCCCCGGATGCTTTTCTATTATCATTAAAAAGTTAAATGTTTAATGTGAAAATCTTTGTAAATGCAAGCATCTATGGATTACGATACTCATATGCAACTGATTCAGCTTGAGCACTTTGAATCAAGAGTAGTACTCTAAACAAATAGTGCAAGTATGAGAATGAAAAACAACACAACCCAAACCCTAAAACTCTAGGACGTTGCATGCTCGTGTGCATCACTTACATTTTGATTGCAAAATAAAAATAAAAATTAACAGCTATCTCAAAGGAAGAACAACACGGAATGGTGAAAGCTGTTGAATACATTTTATAAGGTTAAAATGAGAAGGCTTCCATGAATTCAGCATCTTTTCCATGGCTTCAAAAACCCTCAATTGGAAGGCTGATGTCAATGTCAATACTTCCTTCAACTGGTCCTTCATTCACAGTTGTCATTCCATTAGATTTTCCACGAATTCCAGCTTTCATGGCAATTGGTCGTCCCCAACCAAAATCGTTCCCATACATGTTGAATCGATGGAAACTCCTAGTCTGTAGATCCTTCTTCATAATTCCTTCCTCGTCACTTATAATAAAAGGCTTCTTTGTCATCCTTTCGAGTTCACTTCTAATCCTTCCATCATTGTTAGATTTAGCAACCTCATTCAATAACGAAGCTAGGAACCCAAATCCCCTTTGGAGCACCTCATCGTCCTTTGCGGTTATGGTCACCAGGGATGCTGAGTTACCAAAGTACGCTTCTGGCAAGGGTGGAATCAACTTAGTTCTGTTATTTGCCACAAATCCAAATGAAGTCTCTTCATTTTCGTCAGAAGTGTTGTGTATAATAGTGCGAGCACGTAATACAGCTATCCAAAGGTGAGCTAATACAGCTTGTAATGAAGAGATTAGTGTTGTATATTGTTTTGTTTCAGAAATTATTTCTGAATTCGCCCTCGCTTTTAGTTTTGCAGTGTTTGCTTTAGTAAAATGGAAACATTTCTCTACATGACCCTTAAACACCAACGCTTTAGTATTAGAGATATTCATTCCTGCCAAAAATTCATCAGCCACAGAGAATGGAAGACGGATGGGGCAATCTGTATCCCTGATAAACCAACGCTCAAAAACCGGAGGAGGACATGGAGCAAGACATGAAGTATGATTATTGGAAGATCTAGAGATCTCGGACCATAAATTAATGAAATTCCAAAATGAACAGTTATGGGAATTCTCAGATTACCTACTTAGGTTATTGAGACATATATTTATATTAAGTTGTATGGATACATGTTACAATGGACTCTAATACGGATCCAACATATATATGGACTTTACATGGATATATATTCTACACACCCCTCAAGCTGTACACGGTGGTAAACAACGTGAAAGCTTGTCACATAGATAACGATAACGCGTAGTAGACAAACCCTTCGTAAAAAGATCTGCAAGCTGATGCTCAGTGGATATATATCGCAGCTGCAGAGACCCAGAGGAGATTCGTTCTCGTACAAAATGATAATGAATCTGTATGTGCTTTGAACGATAGTGCTGTATAGGATTGAGGGCTAGATATGTAGCACTGATGTTGTCACAGTAGAGAAGAGGGCTTGCGAAAGAGTGACACCAAGATCACGTAACGATACTCAATCCAAATAAGCTCGGCGACGGTGGATGACAATGCACGATACTCGGCTTCAGTACTACTAGTAGAGACACTGGGTTGCTTTTTGGAACCCCAAGATATGAGATTTTTGCCTAAGAAAACACAATGACCTGTGGTAGATCGAGAAGTGTCCAGGATCACCGCCCCAATCAAAGTCGAGTATGCCGTAAGTTGCAAAGTAGAGTTATTCCAAAAGCAAATACCATGACCCAACGTACCCTTGAGATATCGAAGAATACGTTTAACTGCCATGAAATGAGTATGAGTTGGCCTGTGCATAAACTGACTAACCTGGTTAACTGCATACGTTATATCTGGGCGCGTCATACTTAGGTATTGCAAACCACCAACCAGGCTTCGATACAAAGTAATATCGGAAATAAATCACTGTCATCAGAAGTGAGTTTAGAGCGAGGTGCCACAGGAGTAGACACAGGTTTGGAATCAGCAAGATCAACACGTTTTAAAAGATCCAAAGTATACTTGTTTTGTGTGAGAACAAGACCAGATGAAGTTCTAGTAGCTTCTAAACCAAGGAAATAATTTAACTCACCCAAATCCGTCATTGCAAACTGAGTTTGAAGTGTTGGAAGAAAGAGATTGAATACCTTGAGTATCACTGCCCGTTAAAATTATATCGTCCACATCAGGAGAAGTATAATGATGCCCATATTGGATTGCCGTACAAACATGGAGTGATCGGATTGTGAAGAACGAAATCCAAGTCTTTGTGAGAAACGAAGCAAAGCAGTGAAACCAAGCACGGGGTGCTTGTTTCAAACCGTATAGCGCCTTGTGCAAGAGACAAACATGATCGGAAATCTAGGATCAACAAATCCTTGCGGTTGTTCCATATATACCTCTTGATCAAGAGACCCATGTAGAAAAGCATTTTTAACATCTAGTTGCTTAATAGGCCAAGATGAAGAAAATTACTAAAAACCGAGAACTAAACGAATAGTCACAGGTTTTACAACAGGACTAAACGTTTCATCATAATCAATGCCATGCTGTTGAGAATACCCTTTGGCAACTAAACGTGCTTTGCGTCTGTCTAGTGATCCATCAGATTTCTGTTTGACTCGATAAACCCATTTGCAACCAATGATATTCATTCCCGGTCGACGCGGAACAAGAGACCAGGTGCCATTTCGTAACAATGCATTAATTTCCTCAAGCATAGCTGCCCACCAATCGAGAAGACTTGGAAGGCGATAGTGAAGCAAGATGGTTCATTGGTAAGGAAGCATACGTGTCTTTGCAAAACTGTAAGATAGGGTATCGAGTAGCAAAACAACCCTTGAAACTCCTAGGTTGAATAGTATGATCCTTTAGGCGAGTAACCATAGGGTGCACATTGGTGGTCGACGGTGGGGACTCCGGTGCAGCTGGCAAGACTGAAGACGACGACGCAGATGACACGGAAGTCAGAGGGGGAGGAATCGGCCAGGATAAAGAATCACTTAGGAGAAAGATAGTCTAGTAGGCGACAAAGGAGGAGCACTAGAAGTTGCAGACAAGTGAGGAGTAGTGGGTGTAGTAGGAGATAAAGGAGAGATAGACGATGACATAGAAGGAGGTGAAGTTGACGTAACAGAAGCTGGAGAAGGTGGAATAGGTACTGGAGTTATAGGTGAAGATAGATGTGTAGCTTTAATAGTGTTGGGCCAGCTTAATAGAGTACGAGTAGCAGGACTAGAAGATGAAATGTTGAGAGTAACACCAGCGTCCGCGGGATATGGAAAGACAGACTCATCAAAAATCACATGGCGAGAAATGTAAACACGATTACTAGAGACCTCTAAGCATTTGTAGCCTTTGTGCTTATCACTGTACCCAATAAAGACACAAGGAAGTGTTTTTGGTTGTAATTTATGCTGGCGGAAGTGAGAAAGTAGAGGATAACAACGACAGCCAAAAGCTTTGAGAAAACCATAGTCCGGAGCTCTATTATGCACAGCAAAAAACGGAGTATTATTAGACAGAACTGGAGTGGGTAGACGATTTATTAAATATGTAGCAGTGGCATAAAATTCAGCCCAAAAAGATTCTGGTAAACCACTTTGAAGCATAAAGACCACGACCCGTTTCAGTGATATGACGGATTTTCCTCTCAAAGAAGGCCATTTTGTTGAGGCGTATTGGGACAAGAAGATCGACCTTGAATGCCATTAGCAAGCAAATAAGATTTCAATGGATTTGCATACTCAGTACCACCATCAGATTGTAAGACACGAATGGACGTTGAGAATTGTTTTTCAATCATAGCTTTGAAATCCAAAAAACAGCGAAACACTTGAGTTTTATCAGTGAGAAAATATAGCCAAGTGAAACGGGAACATTCATCAACAAATAGGAGAAAATAACGAAAACCACAATTGGATGGAAAAGGTGCAGGACCCCATAAATCTGAATGAATAACAGCACCAATTTTATTAGAATAGGTAGTTCTTGACATAAAAGGGAGACGATGGTGCTTGGCACCTACACAGCTAGCACAAATAGATTGAAAAGAGCAACTACTAGATGAAAAGGGGAAAGAAAGACTAGACTTAATGGACTGAAACACACGATGATTGGGATGACCAAGGCGCATATGCCAAATTGCAGGACTTGTACGAGTACCAATGATAGCAGCAGAAAAAGCGGATGGAGTGGATGACACAGAGGAACAATGATTGTTGTGGAGAATAGGATACATGCCATCGTTAGTCTTGCCCTTGTACAGAGGAGTTCCCGTCGCCGATCCTGTATGCAAAAGCCAAATTTATCAAAGACAAAAACACAATCAGAGTCACGAGTGAGTTGTCCAACAGATACTAAGTTTTTGGCAAGTGAAGGCACATGAAGAGTATTTTTCAATAACAACTTAGATGTTGGAGAGGCGATGGTAACATCACCAGTGCCTGTTATAGGCAAGAGTTTGCCATTGCCTACAAGAACTTTTGCATTACCATTATAGTCGACACGGTTCGACAGTTGAGAGGCATCGAAGTCATGTGGGCCAAGAAAGCGGTGTCGGCAAACCAATGATTCTCATAGGGCATAGATCGCACTGCATGGCTGAAAACGCCTGAGGTAAGTCTATATTTCGAGCTTGCATGAGACGATGAGGAGGAGGCTATGTGTCCAGCGATTCGCACCATTGACAAACTACGGATGATGAGGGTGGAGGACCAAGGACTGATGGTGCAGTAGGACCACCATAGCTACCACGACCAGGAGCATAAAAGCCACCATAGTTACCACGACCACGCGTATTATTCCAAGAGTTGTTGGAAGAACCATTGTTCCAGCCATTATTGTTAAAGTTGGCACGACCATTGTTATGCCAGTTTGGTCGAGCATTAGTGTTCCAGTTGCTACGACCACGACCATTATTGGTTGAGTTCCAATTTCCGCGACCATTAGAAGAGCCACGACCACGATTTGAGGATTGTCCACGACCACCGGTGTGAACCGACAAATAGAGCACTTGAACTCGTAAGTCGGATGACGGGTTCGAAGACTTTGAAGATATTGTAGATGAGATTCATGATGAAGAAGTAGAGCATGAAGTTCGGTAAAAGTGGGTAGCGAGGTTCTTGCAATTACAACTGTATATATACTTGTCAATCGGCTCCCAATCCACGCAAGGTTGTGGAAACAAGTTCAAGATCGAGACGGAGTTGTAAAAAGAGCTAATGAGTCGAGATTTCCTTGATCTTGAGGATATACTCGAAATAGAGGAGTTACCCTTTTGAATGGTTGATAAGTTTGCTTTGAGTTGCAGAATTCTATTTGGATTGATGGTAGCGTAGGTAGAGCGAAGATATTTCCGGACATCACGAGAATTGCCGCGTCTAGCACATTGATTTTAGAGGTTCAAGTGAGAGAGCGGTTGATCCAAGACACGATGGTTTGGTCGATGACCTCCCATTCTTCGTAAGTTGGATTAGGAGTCTTTTCTTGATTTACTTTGTCAACAAGTTCGAGCCGGGATCTCAGGAATCATCAAGGTACTTATAGAGACGGTGAGATTTTAGAATGGGTGTTATTTGTGATTCCCAGAGAAGAAAGTTAGTTCTATCTAAGAGAACTATTTTGGTTGAAGAAGGAAGAAACGATGAGGTCATGAAAGAGCCTACACTCACCGATTGAGAAGCAAAGCAATAGTTGGAGATCCTGTGATTGGAGAGGTAGATGAAGCTTGAGTTGAAATACTTGACATGGTGAAAGAAAAAGAAAACGGAAAGAGCAGGCTTAGGGGTTTGGAAGGAAGAAGAAGTTGAAAACTAGGGTTGCCGAGAGAACGTTCGGCTCTTGGTACCATGAACGATTATGGGAATTCTCGGATTACCTACTTAGGTTATTGAGACATATATTTATATTAAGTTGTATGGATACATGTTACAATGGACTCTAATACGGATCCAACATATATATGGACTTTACATGGATATATATTCTACAGATGTACCATCAACTACAGAATGGTTTACGCTACACCCTATGAACACACCGTCAAGAAGTTCAGTTATTTGTATAGAGAGTAAAGGATGTGACTGACCTTCGTAGTTTCTTACCCCATTAAGGGAAAAGAGTGGGTCTATTACGCTTGCAGGAACATATGGTTGAGCGACGATGTCTTCTATTGATATGTCTGCAGTTGCATGAATGAGCTCTGCACCCTCAAAATTGCAGTTGACATAGACGGAGATCGTGTTATCATCATCTTCATTTTTTTGGATGCCAAGACGACCGGCAAGAGGAAAGAAATGATCAAGGGTATGTGACAAAGAATTTATCATGTTATTGATAACATTATTGTTTCTCTTTTCATCTTCGTCTTCTCGTCTGGGAAATGATCGTGACTTAGCGAAGAGAAGACCCTTCTGCATATATACTTGTCGCAGGAATACTATATCCCATGGATTTAAATCAATCCGTTTATAGTTATCGGTAGATTTATGGATGTAACTTGCTGGCTGTACTTTTGTTGTAGAGACATGACGAACTACGGCAACATTCATTTTGCAACTACAATTAATTACTCTCTGCAAGCTATAATTTTATACTCAAATGAACTTTAATGAATGCAAATATGGATCGGAAACGAATCCTAATAGCTTAGAAATCATCGAATATTATGCAAAAAAGAGTACATGGATTAGCGGAAGTTGATCACTAATTAGCTCGGGTTAGAGAAGCAACTATCAGCTTAATCAACTACATGCGATGGCATCATGCGAGTCACAACGTGTGAAGGCAAGTGCATTGACTTTCTAATAATTAGCTCGGGTTAGAGAAGAAACTATCAGCTTCATCAACTCAATACTTTTCTATCACACCTCATTGAACTTAGGTGCTACTCATATGCAAATGCAGGATCACATCAAAAATGTCCCATGTTTAATCATGGTGGATAATTTATATCAGAATATTCTTTTGATGGTTGTTTTCAGCAATTCCTCCTTTGAATATTGTGGATACAAAATGTCGTACAACCTATGTCACTGCTGACGCATGCGATGGCATCTTGAGAGTCACAACGTGTGAAGGCAAGTGCATTGACTTTTTAATAATTAGCGCGATAAGATTGCACATGGGAAAAATATGTTTTGGTCCTTTTTTAGGTGGGCCCATGTCTGTTTGGTTCTTTGGTCAAACGCCTTTACTCTTTGGTCCATAATTATTTAAAAATATTAAAACTGACAAAAATACCCTTAGTGTTAATATTTAGTTATTTTCTTGTACCACTTCATTAGGAAATGAAGTCCATATAAAAACCTAAAAAAAAGCAGACTTCATTCCGTAAATGAAGTCCATATAAAAACCTAAAAAAAAGCAGACTTCATTCCGAAATGAAGTCCATATAAAAACTTAAAAAAGCAGGACTTCATTCCAAAATGAAGTCCATATAAAACCTAAAAATGACTTCATTCCAGAAATGAAGCCCATATAAAAATCCTAAAAAAATATCTAAATCGATTAACACCGTCGTCAACAGCAGCAGCAACAACATATCTTCATCTTCTTCATCATCTTCATCGTCAACAGCAGCAGAAAAAAGAAAAAAAACCTTAAAAAATCGTATTCAACATTATCAACATCATCGTATTCATCGTCTACAACTACCGATCTAAATATCTAATCGATTTCACCTTCATCACCATCGTTTACAGCAGCAGGAAGAAAGAGAAGAAAAAAAATGGAAACACCCTAAACAGGAGGAAAAAGAAGAAGAAAGAAAAAAAGAGATAAATTCTAGATCTCAAAATATAAGAGAGAAAGTAAATCTGAGAATGATTTATTCTCTCTTACTTTTTGACTATATATATGGTTCTTATCCAAAAGGGTATTTCTGCCACCACAAGGTGACATTTACATCATCCATGACATCAGTCTAGGATCAAACAATAATTTTTATGACCAAACAATAATTTATATTACCAAATAAGACCAAACAGACATTTGACTGGGTCAAATAGACTAGACTCTCTCTAATATATTATTCCTAAGACCTAATGGTATTTCGTACATTGCACATGGGTTACCGAAATACAAGACTCTATTAGTTGTAAACCAATATACTCACTCCGTTCCATTTTACTTGCTTTTTTAGGGTTTCTTTTGTGTTCCAAATTAGATGATAGTTTTAGTTTTTTTCCCCAATTTTCACTAATCTACCCCTGCTTTGGAATCACACCAGAGAATTAATTCTCATGGTAATCAACACAAAAGCAATTACTCTAACTTTTAAATATACCCCATGGAGAATATATACTCAATCTTGTACATCCCAAGTACATTACTAAGGGATTGAAAACTTTCCCTATATTCTAGAAACACAAAACTAGGTTATTTAAATTCTTTTAAGTAGGAATTAATATGGGTATTATTGGAAAGATTTTACTCTCTCTGATATTTCTTAATATCCGTGAAAACTCTACAACGTCAAGTAAATCGGAACGGAGGAGTATGTATTAGCCGTCATCCATTAGTTAAATCCATATATACTATAGGTGTTACGCCCGTGCTCTGCACGAGCCTAGTTATTTTGCAGAGAAGAGGGTGTAACTTTTGGAACAGAAAGTAAAAGGTAATTACTTAGAAAAATGCTAAAAATGATCATATTTAAAGAAGTTTGCAAAAATTACTTCTAAAAGTAATTAAATCCAAAAATTAAATCTAAAGTAATTGTAATTAAACATAATGAAATCTAACCTGGCGAGATTGGGGTATACCCAGATTAATTGGGGTATACCCAATAATACAAAATAGGGTCATTTTGAAGTAAAAGAGGTCATCCTTTAACCATATATTTTGTAAATGGCTAATATACCCTTGTTTAAGTAACGCTAAAAATCTGATTAGGTTAATTAATTGAGTTTAGATTAAAACTTTTCAAATTATGAATTTGAGTAATGAAATTTTTGATTGAATTTTGGGAAGTTGCTTGATGAAAAAAAATTGTTTTGAAAAAATCTTTTGGAACGGAAATGAAAGCACACTACCTAAACACTTCTAAAGAGGGATTGCAAAGCTGTTGTATAAAATAATACTCAAAATTCGATCAAAAACCAACACTTTCAGTTCTGAGAATAAGAAAAGTCGGCAAGGTCGACGAATGAAGATCATGCCGACTTTATTTTTTTAACACACAGGTTACGACAGCAAAAATTTATTAGTTGGCAAGGTCATCAAAAATAACCCTGCCACCTGTTGAAAATACCATGCCGACTGTTGAGAAACATGTATTAGTCGGCAAGGTCATCAAAAATAACCTTGCCGCCTGTTGAAAATACCATGTCGACTGTTGAGAAAAATGTATTAGTCGACAAGGTCTTCAAAAAATACCCTGTCGGCTGTTAAAAAAATTTAGTAGTTGGCAAGGTCTTCAAAAAATACCCTGCCGGCTGTTGAAAAAATTTGTTAGTCGGCAAGATCTTCAAAAAATACCCTGCCGGCTAGAGGTGTAAATTGGGATGTGCCAGCACGAGCACAGCCCAGCACAACACGCTAAAATCTGAGTCCAGCCCAGCACGTTAGTTTCATGGGCTGTGCTGGGTTAGCCTAATCGGCACAGTAGCACGACACATCACACAGCACTGATAAGCACGTGGTCCAGGCCAGCCCAGCAAGTTAAGAATGCACGTCATAGCATGCACAAATATAGCATATAACAAGGCATAATACATCATATTTTGTGTATATTTCACAAAAGAGTCACTAATCTAGATAGTTTTTGGACTTTTTATGTTAGCTTATTTTTATAACAACACATATAATACCTAAATATTTGGAAAATATATTCCAATATCGTTGTTATAATGTCGTTACCTATGTCACTGCTGACGCATGCGATGGCATCAAGAGAGTCACAACGTGTGAAGGCAAGTGCATTGACTTTCTAATAATTAGCGCGATAGGATTGCACATGGGTTACCGAAATACAAGACTCTATTAGCTCTAAACCAATATATGTGTTAGCCGTCATCCATTAGTTAAATCCATATATACTATAGGTGTTACGCATGTGCTCTGCACGGGCCTAGTTATTTTGCAGAGAAGAGGGTGTAACTTTTGGAATACAAAATGAAGTTTGGAACAAAAATTAAAAGGTAATTACTTAGCAAAATGCTAAAAATGATCATATTTAAAGAAGTTTGCAAAAATTACATCTAGAACTAATTAAATCAAAAAATTAAATCTAAAGTAATTGTAATTAAACATAATGAAATCTAACCTGGCGAGATTGGGGTATACCCAATAATACAAAATATGGTCATTTTGTAGTAAAAGAGGTCACCCTTTAACCATATATTTTGTAAATGGCTAATATACCCTTGTTTAAGTAACGCTAAAAATCTGATTAGGTTAATTAATTGAGTTTATATTAAAACTTTTCAAATTATGAATTTGAGTAATGAAATTTTTAATGGAACTTTGGGAAGTTTTTTGATGAATTTTTTTTTTTGAAAAAATCTTTTGGAACGGAAATTAAAGCACACTACCCAAACACTTCTAAAGAGGAGATTGCAAAGCTGTTGTATAAAATAATACTCAAAATTAGATCAAAAAGCAACACTTTCAGTTCTGAAAGTATAAAAAGTCGGCAAGGTCGACGAATGAAGATCATGCCGACTTTATTTTTTTAACACACAGGAGACGACAACATAAATTTATTAGTCGGCAAGGTCATCAAAAAAAACCCTGCCGCCTGTTGAAAATACCATGCCGACTGTTGAGAAAATGTATTAGTCGGCAAGGTCTTCAAAAAATACCCTGCCAGCTGTTAAAAAATTTAGTAGTCGGCAAGGTCTTCAAAAAATACCCTGTCGGCTGTTGAATAAATTTGTTAGTCGGCAAGATCTTCAAAAAATACCCTGCCGGCTAGAGGTGTAAATTGGGTTGTGCCGAGACGAGCACGACCCAAAGACAACACGCTAAAATCGAGTCCATTAACCCAAAGACGTGATTGACCCAAAGACGGCCCAAAGACGTTAGTTTCATGGGATGTGCTGGGTTAGCCTAATCGGAAAAGTAGCACGACACATCACGCAGCACTGATAAGCACGTGGCCTAGCCCAGTCCAGCACGTTAAGAAAGCACGTCATAGCATGCACAAGTATACCATATAACAAGGCATAATACATCATATTTTGTGTATATTTCACAAAAGAGTCACTATTCTAGCTAGTTTTTGACTTTTTATGTTGGCTTATTTTTATAACAACACATATAATACCTAAATATTTGGAAAATATATTCCAATATCGTTGTTATAATGTCGTTACCTATTTCACTGCTGACGCATGCGATGGCATCATGTGAGTCACAACGTGTGAAGGCAAGTGCATTGACTTTCTAATAATTAGCGCGATAGGATTGCACATGGGTTACCGAAATACAAGACTCTATTAGCTGTAAACCAATATACGTAATAGCCATCATTCATTAGTTAAATCCAGATATACTATAGGTGTTTCGCCCGTGCTCTGCACGGGACTAGTTATTTTGCAGAGAAGAAGGTGTAACTTTTGGAACAAAAAGTAAAAGGTAATTACTTAGCAAAATGCTAAAAATGATCATATTTAAAGAAGTTTGCAAAAATTACTTCTAAAAGTAATTAAATCTAAAAATTGAATCTAAAGTATTTGTAATTAAACATAATGAAATCTAACCTGGCGAGATTGGGGTATACCCAATAATACAAAATAGGGTCATTTTGAAGTAAAAGAGGTCACCCTTTAACCATATATTTTGTAAATGGCTAATATACCCTTGTTTAAGTAACGCTAAAAATCTGATTAGGTTAATTAATTGAGTTTAGATTAAAACTTTTCAAATTATGAATTTGAGTAACGAAATTTTTGATTGAATTTTGGGAAGTTTTTTGATGAAAAAAAATTGTTTTAAAAAAATCTTTTGGAATGGAAATGAAAGCACACTACCCAAACACTTCTAAAGAGGGGATTGGAAAGCTGTTGTATAAAATAATACTCAAATTTAAATCAAAAACCAACACTTTCAGTTCTGAAAATAAGAAAAGTCGGCAAGGTCGACGAATGAAGATCATGCCGACTTTATTTTTTTAACACACAGGAGACGACAGCAAAAATTTATTAGTCGGCAAGGTCATCAAAAATAACCGTGCCGCCTGTTGAAAATACAATGCCGACTCTTGAGAAAAATGTATTAATCGGCAAGGTATTCAAAAAATACCCTGTCGGCTGTTAAAAAAATTTAGTAGTTGGCAAGGTCTACAAAAATACCTGTATTTTGTTGAAAAAATTTGTTAGTCGGCAAGATTTTCAAAAATACCCTGCTTAGGCTAGAGGTGTAAATTGGGATGTGCCAAAGACGAGCACACGGCCAAAGACAACACGCTAAAATCTCAGTCCAGCCCTGCCCAACACGGCCCAACACGTTAGTTTCATGGGCTGTGCTGGGTTAGCCTAATCGGCACAGTAGCACGACACATCACGCAGCACTGATAAGCACGTGGCCCAGGCCAGCCCAGCAAGTTAAGAATGTACGTCATAGCATGCACAAATATACCATATAACAAGGCATAATACATCATATTTTGTGTATATTTCACAAAAGAGTCACTATTCTAGCTAGTTTTTGACTTTTTATGTTGGCTTATTTTTATAACAACACATATAATACCTAAATATTTGGAAAATATATTCCAATATCGTAGTTATAATGTCGTTACCTATGTCATCACTGACGCATTCGATGGCATCATGAGAGTCACAACGTGTGAAGGCAAGTTCATTGACTTTCTAATATTTTGTGTATATTTCACAAAAGAGTCACTATTCTAGCTAGTTTTTGACTTTTTATGTTGGCTTATTTTTATAACAACACATATAATACCTAAATATTTGGAAAATATATTCCAATATCGTTGTTATAACGTCGTTACCTATGTCATCTTTGACGCATTCGATGGCATCATGAGAGTCACAACGTGTGAAGGCAAGTTCATTGACTTTCTAATAATTAGCGCGATAGGATTGCACATGGGTTACCGAAACACAAGACTCTATTAGCTGTAAACCAATATATGTAATAGCCATCATCCATTAGTTAAATCCATATATACTATATAGGTGTTACGCCCGTACTCTGCACGGGCCTAGTTATTTTGCAGAGAAGAGGGTGTAACTTTTGGAACAGAAAGTAAAAGGTAATTACTTAGCAAAATGCTAAAAATGATCGTATTTAGGCTGAGTTTGGTAATGCTTATTTTTTTTCAAAAGCACTTTTAAAACTTATATATGTCAATAAATTTTGAAGTTGGTGTTTGGTAAAAAAAAACTAAAGTGCTTTTTATCCAAAGCACTTCCCAAATTCCTAAATTTTTAAAAGCTGGGAGGAGGAGTTTTTAAAAGCTACAAAAGCATGTTTGTGGTCCCACATAAATTTAATGCCTGATTTATCTTTTTTATCCCTACTTTATTTTATAAATGACAAAAGTTACCCTTAAATTTATATACAATCAATTTTTTACTATTTCTTATATTGCATTTTTTAAATATTATTATTTTTTATTATTTCGAACTATTTTATATACCATTTAATTAATTTGTCAACAGTAGAAATAAAAACAAATATTAAATAATTACTTAATTTTAGTTTCATTTTTGCTTGAATAATTACTTAATTTGTCAACAGTAAAAATAAAAACAAATATTAAATAATTACTTAATTGTTAAGTAAAATAATTTCTTAACAATCATAATGATAGTGGTAATTAGTATGAACATTAATATTATATAGTAAAAAAATTAATTATTTTTAAATCAATAAAATTGAATAAAACTACCATGAGTGATATGTCTGTTTTTGTCATTTGTTACAACAACAATGGTTGAATCTGAAATTTTACCAAACACATTTTGATTGCTTTTTTAATCAGCTTCAACTTTAATTAATATTTTACCAAACGTCTAACTGCTTATTTCTCACATAAAGACAAAGACAAAGAAGCATGCACAATGAGAAAAGTGCTTTTACAAAAGCTGCAGCAATACCAAACTAAGCCTTAAAGAAGTTTGCAAAAATTACTTCTAAAAGTAATTAAATCAAAAAATTAAATCTAAAGTAATTGTAATTAAACATAATGAAATCTAACCTGGCGAGATTGGGGTATACCCAATAATAATAAATAGGGTCATTTTGTATTAAAAGAGGTCACCCTTTAACCATATATTTTCTAAATGGCTAATATACCCTTGTTTAAGTAATGCTAAAAATCTGATTAGGTTAATTAATTGAGTTTAGATTAAAACTTTTCAAATTATGAATTTGAGTAATGAAATTTTTAATGGAACTTTGGGAAGTTTTTTGATGATTTTTTTTTTTTTTTTGAAAAAATCTTTTGGAACGGAAATGAAAGCACACTACCCAAACACTTCTAAAGAGGAGATTGCAAAGCTGTTGTATAAAATAATACTCAAAATAAGATCAAAAAGCAACACTTTCAGTTCTGAAAGTATGAAAAGGCGGCAAGGTCGACGAATGAAGATCATGCCGACTTTATTTTTTTAACACACAGGAGACGACAACATAAATTTATTAGTCGGCAAGGTCATCAAAAAAAACCATGCCGCCTGTTGAAAATACCATGCCGACTGTTGAGAAAAATTAGTCGGCAAGGTCTTCAAAAAATACCCTGCCAGCTGTTAAAAAAATTTAGTAGTTGGCAAGGTCTTCAAAAAATACCCTGCCGGCTGTTGAATAAATTTGTTAGTCGACAAGATCTTCAAAAAATACCCTGTCGGCTAGAGGTGTAAATTGGGTTGTGCCAAGACGAGCACGACCAAGACAACACGCTAATGAGTCGTAACCCAACCCAAAGACGTGATTGATTTCAAAGACAGCCCCAACACGTTAGTTTCATGGGCTGTGCTTGGTTACCTAATCGGCAAAGTAGCACGACACATCACGCAGCACTGATAAGCACGTGGCCCAGCCCAGCCAAGCACGTTAAGAAAGCACGTCATAGCATGCACAAGTATACCATATAACAAGGCATAATACATCATATTTTGTGTATATTTCACAAAAGAGTCATTATTCTAGCTAGTTTTTGACTTTTTATGTTGGCTTATTTTTATAACAACACATATAATACCTAAATATTTGGAAAATATATTCCAATATCGTTGTTATAATGTCGTTACCTATGTCACTGCTGACGCATGCGATGGTATCAAAAACACAGTCGGCTGTTGAAAAGGTTTACAGTCGCCATGGCTGTTATGAAAAGTCGGCAAGATATGCATGTTACGACCTTGCCGACCAAAAACACAGAAATCACAATTTTCGGTTTTTAACGTAATATAACAATCAAATCACACAACACAATGATGAGTTTGAGTTTAAACATCACTTATAGTCTTCTTTTCGGCTGTAGAGTCAACAAACTTTTTGGAAAATCAAAGTTGAAGATTTTTATATGGCTTTGGTTGCTGGAAGATGCAGATGAAGAAGAAGAAGAGAAGATTAATTGTTGTTTAGTTTTTTAATTTTAGGGTTAATGAATTAAGAAATGGGTTAATTTTTAAGATTTAACTAGTTCAAGGGTATTAAAGTAAAATCACCCTTTTATGAAAATACCGACTAGGTCCCCTTAAAATTGGGTATACCCAATTTTTTTTTTTTTTATTAGAAGAGAAAGTTTTATTAAAAAAGGAAGAATTTACAACAGTCTACAAAAGGTAGACAGGCGAGGTAAGGAAAAAGAACTAGAAAACAACAGTCTCCCAATTGCTAAGAGTATAAGATAAGTTACAATGCACCCTCTTCCCAAAAGCATTCTCCCAATTAAGCACCATTGTTTTAGCATCATTAGCTAACTCCTTATCAGTTTTAAAACTGTAATTCGCTTCGAAAGTACGGCAATTTCGCGCCCTCCACAGCACCCATATCACAACAGCAGGGATTAAATCCCAAGCAATTTTTCCAACAGCATATGTAGAATTCAGTGGCCATGACTGAGCAAAAGACATCAATGTTTCAGGGAAAACCCAAGACCAATTTCTATCTGGTGTAATAGAAGACCAAACACTACGAGCTACCTTACAATGTAGAAGAATGTGATCTTGAGATTTAGAACTATCTCCACACATAATGCAAGAACTATATAAATCCATACCTTTATATTGTAGCATATCCAAATAATTAAGCTTGCCATGAACCGCACTCCAAACCAAGAAGGTAATTTTAGGAGGAACTTCCTGCTTCCAAATAAACCTATGAGGAAAGTCTTGCACCCATCATTTGAAATTAAAAATGCATACAAGGATTTAACAGAAAGAATCCCTGTAGAATTAAGAACCCATCTTCTGGTGTCCGGAAAATTGTCTCTTGTAGAGGGATTTGATCCAATGACAGAAAGCAAAGTAGCAAACCGGTTGGTTTCTTCGCTTGATAAAACTCTCTTGAAATTAAAACTCCAAGATCCATCTCCAGTAATATGATCTGCTACACTACCAAACTGCAGCCTGTCTAACTTGCATATAGAAGTAAAAGAAGAAGCCAAACAAGAATTCCCTATCCACTTATCACGTCAGAAGGATATATGAGTACCCGAATGAAGACAAAGAGTGGAGTTTTCAGAGATGAGAGCCCCAACGTTAGAGATAGTTCTCCAACAGGAGACACCATAAGGAGTATGTATTTGACCAGGGACCCGGAAGGAGAAATTGCAGCCATATGTTTCCACAATAAGCTGGTAAAAGATGTGATTTTTCAATGCCAAACCTCCAACACCATTTAGCAAGTAATACATCATTCATTATATTTAGATTTAGAACTCCTAAACCTCCATTCTCTTTACTAGCATACACAGTGGCCCACTTAATCAAATGTGAACCGGTGCTACCAGCTTTATGTTCCCAAAGGAAATTCCTCATTTTCTTTTCCAAAATTTTAATAACAGAAATTGGAGCCTTAAACAGGGAAAAGTAATACATTGGCAATGAGGTGAAAATGCACTTAAGAAGAGCCAGCTTACCTCCTTTAGAAAGAGTACATTGATTATATTGTAGTCCTTGAAGCCTCATTCATATGCCATGGGAAGAATGGTGTACAACTGGGGACCTGATGCAACGTCATTCAACCCTGATAGATGGTTCAACAATTCAAATTCACGGCATTTCAGGTAAGAATTCTTAGAGTATATATTCGATATACAAAGGACTTAAAGCTAATGAAATGTTAGTTATAATGACATCCGCAACATGAGTTTATTTTAACTGTGACGCTCATGCTCATGCAGGCTGGGCCAAGGACATTCCTAGGGAAGGACTCGGCATATCTACAGATGAAGATGACACTTGCTATCTTGTGCAGATTCTTTAATTTTCATTTGATTCCAAACCATCCTGTTAATTACAAAATGATGACAACTCTAACTATGGAGCATGGTTTGAAGCTTGCTATAACTACCAGGCAATCTTGACATGTTTAGGCAAGAAAGATATAAAGCCCCGGATGCTTTTCTATTATCATTAAAAAGTTAAATGTTTAATGTGAAAATCTTTGTAAATGCAAGCATCTATGGATTACGATACCCATATGCAACTGATTCAGCTTGAGTACTTTGAATCAAGAGTAGTACTCTAAACAAATAGTGCAAGTATGAGAATGAAAAACAACACAACCCAAACCCTAAAACTCTAGGACGTTGCATGCTCGTGTGCATCACTTACATTTTGATTGCAAAAAAAAAAAAATTTAACAGCTAAATTAATGAAATTCCAAAATGATGTACACTTGGATCAGTAGGCCAAAAATCTATATATTCAGATGCCAATCTATATATCTTCATTAGAGCTAATTTGAAGTGGGAAAATGCTCCCTGGTTAATGTATTTCATCAGGAAAGAAATATAACAGATACAGACAAGAGAAACTACATGGCAAACGGGGTACATCAACCCAATAAACAAAACTAAACAGAAAAAGAAACCGAAATGGGATTCGGTCACCTAATAATAAGACAAAGAAAAATAATAAGAACAAACAAAAAGAAGAAAAAAACTCACTGATCTTACTTTTCAAAAGCAAAATGAAGGAGAATGATAGAAATTTGTGCCCCACAATGCTATCATGCACCATGTTGGTCGTTAATCCGAGCATTTTAGTATTAGACTCCGCCCATTTAAAGCTTGAATCTTGATATCTCTAATTGTACTTGCCATGATTTCTTTTTGTTGTTGAAGATCCGTTAGCAGGCCAGCTTATTCACTGTAAGACCAGTGAAGCTCCTCAGGTGTAGACCGAGACCAATTTGGTTCAATCCAAGAACAGTTTCCCCAACACTTGGTGTCATAGAAATCCTTAGCAGAATGTGTGCTCCCAACAGAATGATAGCTACCTGTATCAAGTGAGTAGTATAAAATCCTTTCATCGTGCAGTCTAGGGAAATATATTTTGTTCTCCATACGACTATTTGGAGACACCGTTGATATACACGAGGTATAGCTGATGAATAACGTATAATTCCGGAAACTTTTAACTTTAACCCACTCCATACTGGAGAAATCCAATGCAAATACTCCTATGTGCATACCATGAATTTGAAAACGCACTAATAATATCTCTCCCTCACACTCCACCAGGAAACTGATACGTTTATTCTTTTCGTGAAAGCGACGGGTACTCTTGAAAACATGCCAACTCTCATCTGCTAAATTAAAAACTCCTAGAGTACCGTTATAATCAACGCAGTAGAAAGCTCCATTGTAGAAAACTGGTACGTTAAAGCATGGCACATACTTCCTTGGATTATAATCTAGGATGGGACTAGTGCTCCATATGGCAGTACCCCTTCTAATGAACACAAGCTCAATTGCTTGTGTAATACCAAGTACTACGCAATCTGAAGCAGTCGGTAAAGAACTGAAACAAATGCTAGAAAAATTATAAGGCTCTGGGATGTCTGGTAACCTGATTGTCTCTTTGGTGAAAGGATTGTAGAAAAAATAGGTAAGCGTGCCTTTTGACATCAACAACCACCCACCTTTCTGAAACAGATTGTCGAACCAGCGAGCATCCCCTGAGGTTCATTAGGTAGTTCTCGTTATTGTGCATTGGGTCAACAAAATTTAAAACGGTATCTTTCTTTGTAAGGTAAACCAACCATGGGGATAGATGTGTGCTTGTTATGATCCTTGTAGTCTTGTTGACAACGGGTAGTAATTCTCTTTTTGCTCTAGAGACTGCTCGAAAATGCACGTAATCTACCGGATGCGTATGGCTTGCTATTAACCGAACCATGTCTTGGTTAAGAATATCCATTGCACTTGCTGCATATAATTCTTGTGATTCATTATGCATTCCCAGCCCATTTCCCTGCCCAGCATTATGTAACACGTCTTCCATTCTTCTTCCTCCATCGCTATCATTCCTATATATTAAAACAGATTAATTAAGCTCTAAAGTATCTTTCAAATGATTATATAAAGATTTATATAAAAACTTATATTTGATTTTAACACAAATTAACAAAAACATCGAATTCCCAATATATATTTCCCCAAAAATGTAAATTCTGTGCAGTTCATGTGTATATGCGAGTGTACGTAAACAGAACGTCAATAAGAACAATAGGCATAGGAACCAATATTATACTACCTGATGGACGACGTAGGCATCATTATCCAACCCAATGTAAACCCCCACGGGGTTGTTGGCAACTTCAAACCAGGCATAAAAGGCAAAATTGTGGTAGTAGAGTTGTCTTCTAATTCAAATTTATACAAGCTTTGATCATTGGCTTCTAGGTAATAAAGACAACCCTTAGTAAGACCCAACTCTGCGGCCGAGCAACAGAAACTAGTTTTTGAGCCAACAAATAGCACTTTATCATCAAAACTATCCACTTTCTTCCAAGACATTTCACTGAAATCCAGCCTCAAGACAAGTATTGAATTAATTACGTTATCACGAACTAGTTTACTTCTACCCATATTTATACGGAAGATTTCTCCATGAGCCTCCAAAAAATGTGATGTAGTTACAGTAGCTCCAACGCGTGAAAAACCAACACCAGCATCTACAATTAATGGCCAAAGTTCGAGAATAACGTTATCCTGCTCATCATCATGCACTTGTTGTTTAACGATCTCTATTTGTACCTCTCCGCGGCACATAAGGTATATTTTGCGCCTTACGCAAATGAGGGATTGCATAAACCTTTCTTCCACAATATCTTGTGGAATAACATCGGTTCTCCACTGTGAATCTCCAGGTCGACAAAAAACAACAAAACTATGACGTGCGCCCTTGACGAGGACGTAAACCATTGGATCATCATAATCATCGGAATGTGCACCGGTAATCGAAGGTGGAGAAGACAGAATACAATCTTCGACAGAATAATATTCACCATCTTCGTCACGTCTGTCGTCAAGTATCTGATCTATATTAGGTAATCTAATGGTGTCTGATGATGCAAGATTCAAGAGAAAACAATCTCCAGAGTTCCAGTTTTGTGTAGGCCCATCACTTATAACTTTACCATCACATATTATAATTAACCAAGCTTGATAAGAAGGTTTTTGAAAAAAAGACTTATCACTCAATTCGGGTATAAATTTTCTACAAGTTTTGTTTTGTGGTTCACAAATATTGTAAAATGACTGGTATTGTTTATTACCTTCAGCTTCATTAGGAATCACAAGCCATGGTGCTGCTTTTGGTAGTGCTTCTGTTGCTGCTCTAATTTCCTCCATAGAAAACTATAGAAAGTAAGTAAGAAACTATTAGATAGTAGAATAGAGAAGGAGTCTTAGTTTGCACTCACCAGAGGATACTATTGAAGAAATTAGGGTCATATTGATATATATATATATATATATATTTGAACTGGACATTCTAGTTATGGTAGTAGTATTATTGCTCACTATTATTTCGTAATATTTATATATCCATGTTCAATGTATTTTTCATAGATAAGACTCCATGATCAATGTTTAAAAGATATCATTGTGTTTTTAAAAATTTAGGATTAATGATAATTAAAACCTTCCTATTAACTATCAAATATGTTTGTTTACCTACAATGAAATTAATTTCTCTTCCTTTTGTGTTCTTTCCATCTGATCACGGTAACGGTCATCGATTCTTATGCTTATTTCCATAAAAAATAATGGTATTTGAATTATCTTCCTTTAGTGTTTTTTCGATATGATCACGTATCTTCATTAGTTGTTTCTATAAACTAGATATAATCAAACCCAAAAAATATTCACTTTCTCTTAGCTAGTTGCAAAGAAGACAACAAAAAATGGTACCAAAAACCAGAGAAGGATCAAAAATTGAAGTTTCAGAAGTTGAAATCAAGAGAGGTAAGAGATGAGATCTAACATATATAGTATTTTTATGCTTTCTCTTTCAGTTTAACTGATTACCCAAGTAGATCTACTAGTAAATCTATATTTTTATGCTTTCAACAATGAAATTTTGTTGGTGTTTTAGGAGAGTATTGAATTAGATGCACTAGTTAGTGCACCATTGTGTTTCCCATGAAGTAGATCTGGTAGTATATATGTTTGTTATGATGCTCTCAACCATATTTTTATTGGTGTTAATTTTAGGATATTGTATCAACAAGATGAACTTACTGAAGCGGGAAATAAAACTTTTAAAAGAAGAGATGACGAAGAAAGATGGAGAAATTACAAAATTGAGGAAAATTGATAACAAGTACAAATCCATTTTGAAATGCATCAATATGACAAAGGTGAACTTGCAAGGAAAGAAAGACAAAGGAGGAAAAGTTCTGAAGAATCAATACAAGGAACTCCTAGAGGATATCTTAGAATTCATTGATGATCTTGTTGAGGAGAAACCTACAAAAAGGATTAAACAACAGGAAGAAGTAATGCAAACAGAAAAAAGAGTTCGAAAAAAGAATGAAAGCAAACCTGTTCAACAAGATCTTGTTTATATACCTAATGGACAATTAAAGAGTCTAAATGATGCTGACCTACATGAGAAGATGAATCTTAGAGACAAGCGCAAGGTCGAGAAATTTTTCGACTTTGCTTCTATAAGGTAATTTTGCAAAAACCTTAAATTCTTTTACATACTGATTAAAAAATGTGACAAGTGAACAAGCATGTGCCTAAGCTAATGTACATTACAGAATGAGGTGCACATCGTTTGTATTCACACAAAAGTGCACCTGTTCTTAGTAATGTGCACAACGAAGTGCATAAAATCAAAATAAAATGCAAGTTGCTGATAATATATTGTTAGGTAAAATGTGAACAATCTAAAAAATGGTGAATATTGGAATATTGTTTAACTAAATTAATGTTATTTTTCTTCAAATTAACAGGACAGTAGCTTTTGATGTGGACGAAAATGTTATTGAAAAGGGAAGTCAGAAAGTCGTGGTTGTCGGCGAAATACTTGAGCAACTGCTCCACAAAGAATCTGTAGAAAGTGAGGCACTCCATTTCTACATACACCGGCGAAAATTAAGTGCTTTGAAAGATCATGCGAAGTTCGATGGTTACAAGTACCTAAACTGTGCCTACATGGATCCTTCCGCATGGGTAACTCACTCTTAAACATAAAATATTAGTTAACTTTGAGATACACTATCCTAATCAAAAAATATAACATACTTTTAGAGATTGATAAAATAAAATTTTGTTTGCAGTTGTATGTGGACAAGAAATGGCGTGACAAGAATCGTTTAGTGGATAAATTCATCATAAATATGGCTGATAATTTGGATCGTTTACTGATCCCTATGAACAACATCGGCAAAAAATTTGATGGGGGAAAACACTGGACTCTGTTGGTGTTTGATTTTGGAGCTGAAGAATGGCAATATTACAACTCCCTGACTGCAAATGCAGATAAGTGCCTCGAGGATGCAAAAAACATGGCACTGGAAGTGACAAAAGTATTAAACATAAAAAACCAGCTGCTGAAGAAAAAGCAAATAGTTAACACAGAAGTCAAGTCCATTAAATGTCCTCAACAAGGAAGCCACCCAGATTGTCTCCTCTATACTTGCTACTTCATGAAACGATGTTCAAAGACAAACAAAGAAATTGAATGGAATGATGAAAAGCTAAGAGGTATCTGCCATGATATGAGATACAAAATGGTGGCAAAAATGCTTAGACCTGCTGCTCATGCAAAAGTGTGGGATCTAGCTACCGATGAAGATTATGAAAAGTGGTGTAAAGATCACAAAATCCGCCCACAACATTAACCATGAAGATCAGCTACTTTCACAGCTTTTTTTTTATTATTATTTTTATTTTTATCGTTTTTACAGCATATTATCTGTAACTTTGTTTGAATTCATTAGCTGATCATCATTTGGATTGTATGTATTTTATATTTTATCAGCAAATACCTGTTTGATTGTTGAATTCGATGGATTTGAATATTTTATGAGTTCATTACAATAAATAATTTTCTCATTTTTTGGATACGGTACAGCTAAACCTAATTCTCCAAAGCAGACCCAGCCAACAAGACAAGTCCAACCGTCAATCCGATGACATCTCCAGATACAAAGGTTACGTTGAGAAATATCACTCTCCCTAATTAAAATCGATCCCCTATCTTTTGTCCGCGCGACAAATGAGATTCACTACTGTACGGTACAGTAGAACCGAAAACGAAAAATAAGCAAATACAGCGATTGCTCCTTTAAGTGTTAACATAAAAATGAGCTTAGAACTTCTCCAAAAGGTCATTGTATGATTTCTATGTGGCAAAAAAAACATGAAATTCTCTTCCTATTTTTCCCTAAAATTAGGGAGGAAAAACAATCTATCTTGACGAGGTTGTGTTTGACACCTTCTTTTGATCGATATTAATTTTATTTTCAATAACTTAAAAATTTAATTTAGATTGGATAAAAGCTAAAAATGATTACTTAATATATTAATGTCAATTTAATTTAATTAAGTAAAAGCTTACTAGGATGAGTTGAGATCTTCAGCATGAATGTCTACGAGACATTAACCTTGAGGATTGTTGTAATATTGGTTTTAGGGTTTTGTATCTCACACAACTGTGTGTATACTTATGTTGTTGATTCATACTTATAGTAGATACATAGTACAAGATGTTACAAAGATAAGGATGCGTGAACAAAGTCAGCAAAAGAATGGGAAGACTATAAACAGATCTGCTAATTAACTATCTACAAGGGAGGAAGACCAAAACTTGTAACAACAACTCATTAAGTTATCTGTTAACCAGATAATTAAAGTTAACACCCCCAAGTTGGAGCGGTAGAGCCTGAACGAATGCCAACTTTAGACGACCAAAAAGTGGAGCTCCCAAAGGCTTTGCGAAAACATCATCGAGTTGATCAGAGAACGTGTCATGTACCTACATTGCAGAGGAGGAGTGTCCCTATCGTGTAAAGTATCGGTCTTTATTACTATTAGTCATAGTAGCATGTGATAGGGTGTCTTTATCAGTTGTAATTGATGGTTTAGATGTAACCATCTGGGAGCGTAATGGTCGTAGATTGATAGATAATCTTAGCTATATAAGGAGGCTTCTGTATCTGGAGAAGGTAATCAATGAATGAATGAATCTCTAACCCACTTTGGCTGTGTTCACCTGAACCAGATTTCCTTCATCTTCTTCTTCCCAAATTTGTCTTTCTTCATCTCTATTTCGTCTAATCTTCCCTATCTAACTCGGATACCTCTATTATCCTCCAGATATTGATTGCAATTGTACTAAGAACGGTACATTTGGCATCAGAGTCGTTCTATCCTTCAAACAAATGGGTTCCAATAACTTTACAATCAAAGAGTTATCAGATTTTCACAGACAAAATCAAATGAAAATCATCGATATAGACACTAAAGTAACGAGGGTAAGTCAACAATTAGATGAAAAATCGACTACTATGAAGACCCACCAAGATCGGATTTGAGCGATAGCTTGAAACTACCGAATACTCAACACGATCGACGAATGATAGTTTGAGAATACTAACCATTCGAGATAGCTGAACTAATTCAAGCTTCTCGTGCTTCACATTCCAACCATGGAGAGGCGGGAGCATGAATTTTGGGTACACCACCAGGAGGTAATAGTCAATTTGGCCATATTTTTTTCTGGTGAAACATCACATGCTAGACAACAGCGTACTCCGAAACTCAATTTTCCTAGATTCGACGGAGAAAATCCACGAGGATGGGTAAAAAAAAGTGAGAGGTACTTCCATATTCACAACTGTTTATGGGTAAAAATCGTTTCTGCCGATTTCGGTAAATTCGGTAGGTGAGTGAGAAACTGATTCAAACCCTAAACAAATGTGCTGCACGTGAGCACTTTATAGATTCGAGAGATCAATCTGTACAAGTCCGGCCTAAACCAAGAAATGGCCATTCTAGACTTGCTTCGGTCACAAAGTGGAGGAGAAGGGTTGATTTGGGGAGGGAAGCAAAGAAAGGTGTTGAGGAGAGTAGTATCTCAACTTGTATCAGAAAGTGAAAGCTTAGGAAGCTTGCAAGAGATGAAAGCTTTTTGGGAGAGCTTGCAAAGTTGCCTTTCGAGAGTGTAAGTGTAGTATATTTCTCCGACCGAGACTTGTTCTCGGTGGAAATAGGTAAGACCTATTTATACAAGTCGAGATTGAGACGTACTGGCCTCATGAAGGAAGAGAGTAAAGGGTGAAATAATGGGAGGAGGTGGTAACCGCATGGTTTAATGGGTGAAAACGTTTTTCACCTTTATTTCCTCTTTTATTTGACCGCTTTATTCCTTTTCACGCTTTCTTAATGTGAGCGTAGTGTACGCTGCGCATGTGACCGCCAAACCAAAACCCTAAAGAAGCATCCCCGGTTTGTGTTGATGTCTCGAGTGTTGGTTGCATCTTGAGTGCAAGTGGCGCTGCTAGTGGCGCGTGTGGCATGTGCCAATGGCATGTGCGGAATGCCTTGGTGGTAGTTTGCACGGTTTGCAAGTTAGGCTACCGGCGTGTGTGTTTGGCATGTGCCAATGGCATGTGCGGAATGCCTTGGTGGTAGGTTGCACGGTTTTGCAAGTTAGGCTACCGCGTGTGTTTTGGCATGTGCCAATGGCATGTGCGGAATGCCTTGGTGGTAGGTTGCACGGTTTGCAAGTTAGGCTACCAGCGTGTGTGTTTGGCATGTGCCAATGGCATTTGCGGAATGCCTTGGTGGTAGGTTGCACGGTTTGCAAGTTAGGCTACCAGCGTGTGTTTTTGGCATGTGCCAATGGCATGCGTGGCCATTAGGACCGTGACCTTGATAGGGAAACTAGCTAGCGAGCATGTTGGCATGTGCCAATGGCATGCGTGGCCGTTAGGGCCGTGATTTTGCTAGGGAAACTAGCTAGCGAGCATGTTGGCATGTGCCAATGGCATGCATGGCTTTTAGGGCCGTGACCTTGATGGGGAAACTAGCTAGCGAGCATTTTGGCATGTGCCAATGGCATGCGTGGCCGTTAGGGCCGTGACCTTGATAGGGAAAATAGCTAGCGAGCATGTTGGCATGTGCCAATGGCATGCGTGGCCGTTAGGGCCGTGATTTTGCTAGGGAAACTAGCTAGCGAGCATGTTGGCATGTGCCAATGGCATGCGTGGCCGTTAGGGCCGTGACCTTGATAGGGAAACTAGCTAGCGAGCATGTTGGCATGTGCCAATGGCATGCGTGGCCGTTAGGGCCGTGATTTTGCTAGGGAAACTAGCTAGCGAGCATGCTGGCATGTGCCAATGGCATGCGTGGCCGTTAGGGCCGTGATTTTGCTAGGGAAACTAGCTAGCGAGCATGTTGGCATGTGCTAATGGCATGCGTGGCCGTTAGGGCCGTGATTTTGCTAGGGAAACTAGCTAGCGAGCATGTTGGCATGTGCCAATGGCATGCGTGGCCGTTAGGGCCGTGACCTTGATAGGGAAACTAGCTAGCGAGCATGTTGGCATGTGCCATTGGCACGTACGGCCATGTTGACCTAGTTGCACGTTTTGCAAGCCTAGGGCGCTATATTTGGCATGTGCCAATGGCATAGCGGCTTCGTTTGGCATGGTTGCCATGGTGCGCAGAGTGCGGCTTGGTTGGCATTGTTGCCATGGTGCGCAGAGTGCGGCTTGGTTTTGCGTGGTTTCCATGGTGCGCAGAGTGCGGCTTGGTTTGGCATGGTTGCCATGGTGCGCAGAGTGCGGCTTGGTTTGGCATGGTTGCCATGGTCTGTGATATGCGGCTTGGTTTGGCATTGTTGCCATGGTGCGCAAAGATGCGGCTTGGTTTGGCATTGTTGCCATGTTGCAGTATGCGGCTTGGTTTGGCATTGTTGCCATGGTGCGCATGGTGCGGCTTGGTTTGGCATTGTTGCCATGGTGCGCGAAGATGCGGCTTGGTTTGGCATTGTTGCCATGGTGCAAGAGATGCGGCTTGGTTTGGCATTGTTGCCATGGTGCGCAATATGCGGCTTGGTTTGGCATTGTTGCCATGGTGCAAAGATGCGGCTTGGTTTGGCATTGTTGCCATGGTTGATGAGTGCCACATAGTGCATATTTATACACCTTTTTATTGGCATTTCACTCATCTTTTGCGCTTAGAATTCGAGATATTATCCCGCATTCGTGTTTTCTTGGTTTTCAAGAATAAATATTTGTATTAATTAATTTTGTGTTTTTAGGCAATAAATAAAGTCCTGAGAAACCGAGAGCTAAAGAGCGAAGAATTGGAGTCAAACATCTATGGAGCAGATAGCCAAAGCCCACGCGCGAATCAGTTGCAACCCAACAAGGAAGACATGGGCTAGAGCTACCCACGACTCGGATCCGAGCCCGTCCACTCCAAGCCGTTGAGATCACACATGGCTACATCCTACGGTCGCTACATCCACTCGCATCGAAGTTCGCTGCTCCCGTGCAACACCAGATCACTCCAAGTCTTCCTCAACCGTTCGAGATCTTCCCCGGTTGCATCCAACGCCGCTCCGCCTGTTCCTTCACTCTTGATATCCCCGCTCTCACAACGAATCGACCCATACCCTATACCCTATTCGATACCCCCATTCCTCTCTTCTTCTTCTCTTTCTTCTCCTCCCTCACCCCGACAGTTGCAGAGAAGAGCCATCTTCTTTCCCGACCAAACCCTCTCGCAACACCGCCTCCATCACTACCACCATCTCTTGTCAAGACAATGGCCGCCTCAACAACTCCTCCATCACCCTAGTTCTAGTCATCTTTACCCATAGCTTCTTCTAACTTAGAGGCTAGGGTTGAGATAGCTAGACTTAGGGTTTTCTCTAACAAGCAACATCAAGGGAGTCAGAGAGCCGCACAATCAGTGAAGGGATGAATCAGAGAGTATGGGTGAGAGGATTTTGTTTATTTTTCGAATTAAAAAGAAATTAGGGTTTGGTATTTGGGGATTTTCTTGCATGTATAAATAGCAGTGATGGGTGTTGATAGAAGGATGCCTGGGCTAGCCAGTGCTTCACTTAGGGTTAATTTGTAGTGTAATTGTTATTTCAATGTTTTAATTTCATTCACTGGGGTGTTGATGAAACCCCTAGTTTCCATGTTAAGCATATCAATCTTCATGTGTTCTTGTTATGATTAAATTGTTAGGATTAATGCTTAGTTAATGAATCAACAATTCTGTGATAGGGTGTACTGTAGAAAGACATCCTATACTAGGGAAGAGTTAGGGATTTATCTAACCAAAGATCAACTTTAGACCTTCAAATGAAGGCACAAGAATACAATTCTAGTTGAGTTGCCTGAGCATGAAACTAGAGGTGGATTCACCACCCGGGTGCTTTCCACATTGCCTTTTGCCTTAGCTTAGAGTCACTAAAACAACTCAGTCGCATCGACACATCAAACAATAGCTTTGTCACTCATAGAATTCAGTTGAAGTAAGCCTTAGATCAACATTAGCACCACAAGTCTCTGTGGTTCGACTCGTATTTGCCCTGTGCTTCATAACAGACACCGTGCACTTGCGGTATCACTCGTAGGCTATAAAATAAACATCTTTCCAGGCCTACCAAGTTTTTGGCGCCGCTGCCGGGGACTTGGCGCGTGCCTTGCTGATTTTTGGCTAGTACTTCACTGAGTTTCATCCTACCCCTGTACATATTCGCCTGCATTGTTGTTTAACCTTTAGTAGTGTAACTTATAATCATCTTGTAGCTTAATTTACGTGATCCGTAAAATTTCTGTCTTTTATAGTTTAATTACTTGCATTATTACCCATACTCCATCCGAATTAGAGTAACTTAATAGTGTAACTTAGCTTATTAGATCATTGCATTGCAGTTAGTCCCTCCATTTCTGCATCATTGCCTTGCATAAGTATCATTGAATTGTTCTTTGTAATCCTTGCTTAGTGTAACTTGTAACTTTAGTCCCCTGTCAGTCCAAGTTATTCTCAGATTGCATATTCCTGTTGCCTTAACCTGCACAAGTCTGAGAACTAAACATCTTTGTTGAGCTAGCAGGTGCTTGATGTGCTTGCTGCGCTGTTGAGCCGTTGAGAAATTTGAGGCTATTGAGCAACCAAAGAAAGGGGAGGCAGGGAGCGGAATAACACAGCCATTTTGGCTGCAGCCGGTTGGTCACTCTCAGAGCTTGTTATACTCTATGCCTGCATGAATACGTCTGAGCTTTATTTTAGATAGACTTGTTATTTGGGTATTGCATGAGGTGTGAAACTAGATACCTCCGCTTTGAGCGCATCCCTGACTGAAAGTAAGCTGAGCATATTTGTTTGTGCACCTGTGTGCTTGTGTGTCACCTTGAGAATTTGTGTGAGCTGTAGGTTGCAAACCCAGCTGCCATCACTTGAGCATAACTCAGCCCCTGTTGCTGATTGTCTTGGCTTTAGCTTTGTACTAGTGTGCCATGTTGTATGTTTTGTGCTTGGGAATTTGGATGAACTAGTTGCCGTGTTTTTGCAACTTGGTTGACCGAAATAATTGATAACCTGCGCCAACTGCTAAATCTTATGTACATGCCAACTCCCCTGTGTACCCTGTTAAGCTTAGCTACAACTTGTGAGGTCGTCCCGTGCATAGGCTTGCATCCGAACCCAACTTCGGTTGAGCTGCTGGGCTTCTTACAAACTTGCTCTCTTTACACAACCCTGAGCCAAGCTCCATCCCCTGAAGTGTGAGCTTGAGCAGCAACCCAGAGCATACCTCTGAGCTGTGCTCCAATCCACAGACCCGTTGAATGACCCGGGGTGCTAGCCCCCGTGAGCCCTGTATTGCCTTGTGTTCACCACCTTGCTAGCCCCTGAAGCCGCAAGTGTTGGGTCACAACTTGGAAAGCCAAGTTAGATGAGCATAACCCTTGCCTACCTGTGCTGTCATTTTTTGATGTGAGTTTGCAAAAACTTGTGCTGCATTGTGCATTGCTCCGACTTGCACAATCGGCACCTATTCTTGACCAAGCCGTGCAATCATTGAGCCGCACACAACCAAGGCTGCATGAGCAAAACCCACACAGTTGGGGTGTAAACCTGGCCAACTTGTCCAGCTGCAACAAACTGGGCTGCCAACCCACATAAACCAAACCACATACACTGGGTGAACCCTAAACAGCTAAGCCCACATATACCGGGTCATGGCAAAGAAAAAATAGGCCCACATCACATCATCCTGGCTGTGCAATTTCACTGTGCACTGGGATGTTTATAACTGAGCCCACAGTTCCACTGGGTTGTGCAAAAGACTAAGCCCCATCTGCTGGGCTGTGCACAAAAAAAAAAAAAAAAAAAAAAAAAAACTAAAGCTTTCGGCCCATGGTGGGCTAATCGAACCCAAACCTGGCCGCAACTAAACCGATCCCACATCTCTTGGGTGAAATACACCTATTCGGTTGGGCTTTACAACTTCAAAAAGCAACCTTTTTGGGCTTACTCTTAGAATCAGGTGTCATTTTATTTTCTGGGTTTGCTCACATAGCTGGGTTGCACATAACCCAACTAATCCCAATAAACCAAAGAGTCCCACAAAACCAATCAGCCCAAACAAACCAAAACCCAACAAACCAAATGAAACCCATTTAAACCAAACAAAGTTTTGAGTTCAATTTGAGTGCTAAATCATGTCAGGATTTTTGTCTGCATCTGGGGATGGAACCAAATCCATTAGAGAGCTTGCTTACGGGCATGCCTCACAGGATGAACCCCCCACATACCATAGTTATTTTAGGGAATTTTATGCGCCTTCTCAGGGCCCTGACCTCACATTCCCTAATCATTATGAGCACATGTATCATCCACCACAGGTTGAGAATGAACACTTTCCTCATACCCAGTCATCACTTCTAGATCAATTAGAAGCTCAAGTTTCTGCTTTAGAAAGGCAATTACATGAGAAATCTGTCAAATCTAATCCCCCTAGACACTATGCAATGTATACTTGTACCTTATGTGGTAGCTTAGACCACCCTGCTGAGAACTGCTACATTTTACATGAGTTTAGGCAGTCTAGGGAAAGCCATGATAATCAAATGTACGAATTGTCTAGAAGTGACTATGACCATGCACACATCCATCATTCACCACAGTGGGGAGATGAACAATTTTATACTCCCCCAACTCCTAGTTTGCAATCAATAATGGAAACACTCATGGAGCAAAATGCTAGGCTTGAAATGAATGCAATGCATGACCATCCATATAGCAACATGTCTGAATTTCCCTTCTCTAGTGAACCTCATGCACAACCATACAGTCATTATCCATGTGAGGAATGCATACCCACTAGTGAAGACTCTCCTTCAATGGAACAACTCAAGATGATTCTTCAAAGGAACCTGATTGAGTTACAAAATGATAGGATTGAAAATAGTGTTTCTAGTCTTACTCATGCAACTAACATTGAATATGAACCTAATCCAGAGGTAGATGAGTACACTAAAAATACTACAATTTTGAATGGAGAGATGAATTTTTGCTATGATGATGATGATGAATATGAAGAGCATGTGTATTTTGAAAATGTAATAGAATCTTTAGGTTCAGAGACATTAAGTGTCTCTTCTGTGAACCCCATGAATGATGCTTCTTCTAATATTCATATATGTGATGATGATGTGGAACCTGTACAATTATCCTATGAAAATGAACATGATTTACCCTCTTCTGACTTTAGGAAAGTGTGTGATGGTACAAATGATTTTATACATGAAAACAACTTAGATGTACCTAACCTCTCTCCCCGAAGTCACAAATTGAAACTCCTCCACCAAACCTAGGTGTAGTTTGTCACAAAATTGCAAAACCAACTTTTCTAAAAATGCCTAACTTAGGCCTAGAGCTTTGTGCTTCCCAAGTCCTCTTGGACTATTTTGCATCAAAGTATAACACTTATAAGGAACCACAGTTGGAATGTGTATGTCTGCCTGTTCTTAGCAAAACTCATTTTGAGTTAGACCTTTTGCATGACGTACCTTTAAAATTGCAAGATTTTGTGCTCCCAAACACACCTGTTGACAAGTTTAGGTTTGGGGGAAACTCTTTCACGGTTGCAGTCTTACTTGCACTTTCATGTTATATTTGTGTAAGACTGTTGATGTGTGTATATATTTTCTATTGGGTTGATCCTCAACTCTTTAGACTGTTGGTTTATGGTGAATTTTCATTGTATATATCCAGTAGGACTTGTTAAATTTTTCTTTTCTTGAATCGGTTGAGTCTTCTTGTGCATATTTTGTGCTAATCCGATATGATCTCCACTGAGAATGTTGGATTTTAGCCTTGACTAATGAAGCTCAACCTTGCTCCCGCCGACATTCCGGTAATCTCTTCCCTTTTCTCTTTTCAAAGATAGTTCTCATGGTATGTAACTGTTTAAATTTTTCTATCTGTCGACACATTGAGGACAATGTTTGATTTAGGTTGGGGGTGCATTTGCATATAGAGTTTTTAGTCTTTTTAATCCTTTATTTCCAAAAAAAATAAAAAAAAAAAAAAAAAAAAAAAATTCAAAAACTTTTTGCAAATAAAAACCTCCAACTTTTAGAGATTTTAGAGTCACTAGCATGCTTCTAGCTATGTTTACATAGAGAATCTGACCGAAATAATAGAAGTTAGAAGTACCGGAGAACACAATCGGGTTCCTTAGTTGATTAGAGCGTTAAAGTTGGATTTAACCATACCGGAGGGCGAATTAGGTCTTTGTTTAGATAATCGGTAGTAGAATTGTGATCACCCATAGTGGAGACTACCCAATTTACATCAAGTGAGTCACCAACCTTCAATTTTTTGCAACTTTCTAGAAAAGCTGTTAGAGTGTGTGTCACCGTACGTAAATTCCGGGTAGGAATGGTGAGCTACCCAACTTCGCACCAATTTCAAAGACTACTTTTGATCTCTTGAGTGCTAGTTTTTGTCAATCATGAGGGTGACGTCTAAAGATGAAAACTCCTTCTAAATATCGATTTGCAGTTAGCATCACTCTCTCTCTCAATCAGCAAAACCCATAGAAACACATCATCGTCAGCAAACGGAGCATCATCAGAATATTGAAAGAAAAATTGATATAGTCCAAGGTTTATATGCAACAAAACAAAACAAAGAAAATAGGATGAGAATTAATAAAATTTATAAAATCAAGACAATACAAGTTGTGGAAAAATTGAGTGATAAAGTCCTTTGTCCATGGAGTTAGTTGTTTAATTATTTGTATTTTTTCACTTATTGTAAATTAAAAAAAAAAAAAAAAAAAAAAAAATCAAAAAAAAAATATATATTAGTTTATTTTTGCTACCACCATGGTAAAGAAGAGTTCAAGAAGAAAAAATCCAAACAACAAGGAATTTGAGTAGAATAGTAAAAAATTGTCAAGTTTTGTGAAGTTTAGAAGTTCGTCATCAACAATTGAAGAGCGAAGACCGAAGATTGAAGACGTTTCTATGGTTCCTATGAGAGAGTGATATTAATTGCCGATCGGGTGAAAAGTGAGTGAGTACTCCCACCCCTTTCTAATGGTTGATTTCCTTTCTTAGAGATCATCAGAAAAAGATTCTTTTTGTCCACACTTCTGTGGAGTCTCCAGATTTTATTTCGGAAGGTTATCCTTCTTACCTACAACGTGTGTAGGATTTCTCTCTTTATTCCTGCCTGCACACATGAGAGACTAAAAAAAGCGATCTTTTGAGTGCAATTATCATAAAACCCTAATGGTGAGGCAGAAGTTGAGACTTATGATCACAATCGAATCCGAATTCTTTCATATGGTATGGTTACTTCTCGCTCAGCACTTAAGGATGAGAATGCGTTCTTTGGTAGTTCTAACTTCATGTTACTAGCACGCAGAAACTCTATGTCCTCATAGCTTCTTGGATGCTTGAGACTCTTTTACACTCGAAGTTGGAGAAGGTTTTGTGGGTACACCTCTCGGTAAACCCTCACGAGACTACAACTCGTCCACTAGGGACACCTAGGGGTTTAAAGGCTTAGTGCATACGCTAAATGCATTCGAGAGACCTACGACGGTGGTATAGTTAGGATTTCTTCATTTTGTTTCACTTGAGGACAAGTAAAATTCAGGTTTGGGGGTATTTGATGAGTGCCAAATAGTGCATATTTATACACCTTTTATTGGCATTTCACTCATCTTTTGCGCTTAGAATTCGAGATATTATCCCGCATTCTGTGTTTTCTTGGTTTTCAAGAATAAATATTTGTATTAATTAATTTTGTGTTTTTAGGCAATAAATAAAGTCCGGAGAAACTGAGGAGCTAAAGAGCGAAGAATTGGAGTCAAACATCTATGGAGCAGATAGCCAAAGCCCGCGCGCGAATCAGTTGCAACCCAACAAGGAAGACATGGGCTAGAGCTATCCACGACCCGGATCCGAGCCCGTCCACTCCAAGCCGTTGAGATCACACATGGCTACATCCTACGGTCGCTACCTCCACTAGCATCGAAGTTCGCTGCTCCCGTGCAACACCAGATCACTCCAAGTCTTCCTCAACCGTTCAGATCTTCCCCAGTTGCATCCAACGCTCGCTCCGCTTTGTTCCTTGACTCTTGATATCCCCGCTCACAACGAATCGACCCATACCCTATACCCTATTCGATACCCCCATTCCTCTCTTCTTCTTCTCTTTCTTCTCCTCCCTCACCCGACGGTTGCGCAGAGAAGAGCCATCTTCTTTCCCGACCAAACCCCTCTCGCAACACCGCCTCCATCACTACCACCATCTCTTGTCAGCACAACATCCGCCTCAACAACTCCTCCATCACCCTAGTTCTAGTCATCTTTACCCATAGCTTCTTCTAACTTAGAGGCTAGGGTTGAGATAGCTAGACTTAGGGTTTTCTCTAACAAGCAACATCAAGGGAGCATGGAGAGAGCCGCACAATCGGTGAAGGGATGAATCGGAGAGTATGGGTGAGAGTATTTTGTTTATTTTTCGAATTAAAAAGAAATTAGGGTAGGGTATTTGGGGATTTTCTTGCATGTATAAATAGCAGTGATGGGTGTTGATAGAAGGATGACTGGGCTAGCCAAAGGCTTCACTTAGGGTTAATTTGTAGTGTAATTGTTATTTCAATGTTTTAATTTCATTTCTGGGGTGTTGATGAAACCCCTAGTTTCCATGTTAAGCATATCAATCTTCATGTGTTCTTGTTATGATTAAATTGTTAGGATTAATGCTTAGTTAATGAATCAACAATTCTGTGATATGGTGTACTGTAGAAAGACATCCTATACTAGGGAAGAGTTAGGATTTATCTAACCAAAGATCAACTTTAGACCTTCAAATGAAGGCACAAGAATACAATTCTAGTTGAGTTGCCCGAGCATGAAACTAGAGGTGGATTCACCACCCCGGTTCTTTCCACATTGCCACTGCCTTAGCTTAGAGTCACTAAAACAACTCAGTCGCATCGACACATCAAACAATAGCTTTGTCACTCATAGAATTCAGTTGAAGTAAGCCTTAGATCAACATTAGCACCACAAGTCTCTGTGGTTCGACTCGTATTTGCCCTGTGCTTCATAACAGACACCGTGCACTTGTGGTATCACTCGTAGGTTATAAAATAAACATCTTTCCAGGCCTACCAATGGTGCGCAGTATGCGGCTTGGTTTGGCATTGTTGCCATGGTGCGCAGTATGCGGCTTGGTTTGGCATTGTTGCCATGGTGCGCATGATGCGGCTTGGTTTGGCATTGTTGCCATGGTGCGCAGGGTGCGGCTTGGTTTTGGCATTGTTGCCATGGTGCGCAAAGAGATGCGGCTTGGTTTGGCATTGTTGCCATGGTGCGCAAAAATATGCGGCTTGGTTTGGCATTGTTGCCATGGTGCGCAAAGATGCGGCTTGGTTTTGGAATTAGGGTTCCGTGTTGAAAACCCTAATCTGGTATTTTGAAAAAATACCCTATTAATTATTTACACCGAGTTAAATGCTCTTAGTTAATGTGTTGCAGGTAACACTAGGTCATGGGTTTTACGATTTTACCCCTTGTCTAAAAACCACCATCAACATTAAGTCCCCGCTTAGCTCTAACAGGGCTTTGTCATGAAGTTAAGCATAAGATGGTGACAAACTATTAACAAAAAACGTAAGGAACATTAAAGGAGGCTTGTCGACCTTTTATAAATAAGATTTGGAATCCTTGCCTCCGGTAGTTTTGCACAAATCGGGAGGTCGGCACACCAGGTGGGCTAGGTGCAGCTTGGGCGACGTTGGGAAGTCAAGGCGTGAGTTGGGAAAGTGAGTGTGCTAGCTGGTGGGACCGGCGCAAAGTGTAGAAGCCATGTGTGCTTGCAGGTCGGCGCAATTGGTGGGGCCGGTGCAACTTGGGCGACGTTGGGAAGCTGGCGTGAGTTGGGAAACTAAGTGTGCTAGCTGGTGGGACCGGCGCAAAGTGTAGAAGCCGTGTGTGCTTGCAGGTCGGCGCAATTGGTGGGGCCAGTACAACTTGGAAGCTGTGCTTGCAGGCGTGACTTATGTAAATAAAGAGGGAGTAGACGTTTCTTCAGACAGCAAAGTTTCCTTATTTTGCTTTCCTTCACGTACGGCTTCCATTAGATCATCGTTCATGCCAAAAAATCTGGCAGTGTTATGTCCCTCATTGCTTCCTTTCCTTTTTAAAGGTTAATCGTATTCAAACCCAACGCAACCGCATCATCTCCTCGTTTGAGAAAGGTTCTTCTTGTTGAATTTCTCTCGGTATGTTTTCTTCTTCTTTGGCGGACTGTCGTACACTTTACCGCCGCTTGTTGTATAAATGGAAAATTTCCCTTTTGTGCAGAGATATCTTGTTGCAAAGATGCGTCAGTGTTATCGACGAGGATGACCTAGTCGTTCCCCTTCCTTCGAATCCGTCCTTGTTGAGGATATCGAATCCGTCCTTGTTGACTGCTGCAGACTTGGAGGACGCTGATTTAGGGATCTATCTTACGAAATGGGATGCAGCGAGAAGTCCCCGGTCATACTTCGGTTTGATATGATGGAATGTATGAACACGTGAATGTAACCTTCTGGCGTGCTTTTGGAGTTTTAGGTGCACATCTACGGATTCATGTTGAGAAATTCCCGTGGCTCGTAAAACCTCGATAGTGATGATGTTGAAATCAGTAATAACCTGGTTGAGGGGAGTGAAAGCATCTTGCGCTACGGTAGTCTCCATGCATGACCTACTTTCATTATATCGCCTTGAATCCCCCTCCACGGGATTTGATATAAGCCTATCGTACTCTTCCGGATGTGACACTTGGATGCTCGTAAATTACATGATGACATATTCTCGGATAGTGCAAGCTCGGGATCCTCCGCGGCCTCGTAAAGTGTTGAAGGCGTCTTCTATACAGAGAGGTGATGATGTTCTTGCGCTGCACCATTGAAGAGTAGAGGACCTTGTTGTGGGTACGGATTTTTGGTGGACTGTTCTTCGTAGCTTTGACAGTGAAGGGATCCCATGTATATCTTCCTTCCTCAAGTATGGTTTACGTGTTTCCATCCTTGTAGTAATTGCTACTGCGGTGGAGCTGGCGGGGAGTGTGGCGGCATGACCCTTTGCGGGGAAGGAGTGGCGTTGAAGCGAACGTTGATGCGAAGTCGCTTTGGAGAACGTTGATGTGTAGCTACTTCTGGAGAGAACGTTGATGTGTAGCTACTTCTGGAGAGAACGTTGATGCGGAGCTACTTCTGGAGAGAACGTTGAAACAACGTCTTGCAACTCTCAGAGCCTTGACGGTTACCATTTTGAAGTCGGAGACCGCGTCACGTTCTGTCAAACTCGACATCCCCCAAGAGAGCAAAGGTTAGGAGTCCCCAGTTCCATCTATCGATCGTGCTTCCTATGAGAGGTTGGGGTTTGGGAACGGCTTCCCTGGATGTAAACGCCTTCTTTCCTGATGTAGTGCAGTTGAGGGGTGCAAATATGTCTTGACGCTAAGCCTTGGAGAAACATAGAATCTCACACAATTGTTTCATCATAGAATGCACGACTTTGTTGGAGAAGTTCCCTGTCAAGTGCGGGTCCTCACGGAAGAAGGGTCTCCGTGAACTCGTGAGAGTTGTTGGTTTCCTTTGCTTTCGATTTTGGAGAAGTCTTTCCCCGATCTTTACGTGTGACGAAGTTGGATTGCTTATCCCCTTCTACGGGCGTTTAAGAGCAACGCGAGCCTCTTCATCTATAAACGCACGTCCTTCTTCAAGTATCTTTTGTATTTTCATCAAATCAACAGTCTGCTAAAAGGAGGTCGGCTTCTTCCGGATCTTCCAAGATCTTGCCCCGATGGTGGAGTAGCGTCACGAGTGACGGTTGGAGCTTCCATTCTTGAAGAACCGTTGGGGTGGCGGAAACGGCTCTGGTTCTAGTGATCGTAAGTGTATCGTGCGCAGAGATGACACGGTTTTGATCACGAAGTTCGGAGTCATGGCGCTGTTTCGAAGGGAGAGGATGGTCTTTGGAAGGGCGCAAGATGTTAGCGCTGGAAGGATGCAAACTGCTAGCACGAGTGTGGTATCACGCTAGCATGCGCGTGCGGCATGTGTGCTTGGCATGTGCGCCTCGGTAAGCGCGTCGGCAAGCACGTCAAGCGCGCCCGGCATACGCGTCTCGGTAGGAGCTTCGGCATGTGCGTCTGGTAGGCGCCGGATCGTCTTAGAATGGGCGCTGGCTTGGACTTTTTCTTGCGGGCCCAGTTGCATCTTCCCATACGTAGCTCAAACAGGAAATCCTTTCCTTATTCAAATTCCAAAAAGTGTTATGCTCATGAAATGGGTTGGATCCCCTTTTTTACCTCGTATGTTTGTTATCACGTCATGGTGTTAGCGGTAGCACGGTAGTGATAAAGTGGGCGAGCATATTCTAGCTATGTACTCCAAATGTTTCTCTTTCAATTTGTTTTATTGTTTTCTTGTCTTGGTGCAAACCATAGACATAGGTATGCCTTTCATAAACTTGTGGAAATACTTCATCATAAATAATTCTTCGAATGTCACTGTAGTAACATCTTCCAATAGTGACAGTAATTATTTTTGTGCAAAGTAGGCACGTACAGGTAGGTGGCTTTTTTTTTTTTTTGAAAGGCAAACAAAGCGCCTGGTTTATGGTTTTTGTCTTCCGGATTTCTTGGGTTGATAGATAAATGTTAGCTTTTGAGGATATTGGATTATTTTTCGGGATGAATGGTTTTGATAAAATGACTCGATTATGTTTTGGGAAAGGAATATTGCTTTTATGAAAGTGTGCGCTAGCCATAGGCACAATACTCGTAGTATGACGGTTTTACTAAGAGCCTAAAAACAGATCGTATGTCTTACGCAGTCTAAATTTACTCACTTCATAGGTTTTTGTGAACACGCCCCTCTCCATGTAAAATGCGGCTTTCTTTGGTAGCATCGTCGCAAGTCCCCAATCGTTGATAGCATCTTGGCGAGTCCCCGCTTTTTCGTCTAGTTTTTGCAACCGGCAACGGTCGTCGGTAGTTGAGTCGGATCGAGTGGTAGCATCTTGGCAAGTCCCCGTTTCTTGTGTAGTTTTTATAACTAGTAACCGGGTCGTCCGGTAGTTGAGTCGGACTCGAGTCGCAAGTCCCTAATCGCTAGTGGCATCTTCAACGAGTCCCCGGTTTTCTCGTGTAGTTTTTGCACGGGTAACCGGTCGTCGGTAGTTTAGTCGGATCGAGTCGCCTTCCCCTACCATCTTGACATCTGGGTCGAAGAATGAGATCGAGTCGACATTCAGAGATAGATCAATCCTCCCGCTGTGATCGCCAATTGTTTATGGGTAAAAATCGTTTCTGCCGATTTCGGTAAATTCGGTAGGTGAGTGAGAAACTGATTCAAACCCTAAACAAATGTGCTGCACGTGAGCACTTTATAGATTCGAGAGATCAATCTGTACAAGTCCGGCCTAAACCAAGAAATGGCCGTTCCAGACTTGCTTCGGTCACAAAGTGGAGGAGAAGGGTTGATTTGGGGAGGGAAGCAAATAAAGGTGTTGAGGAGAGTAGTATCTCGACTTGTATCAGAAAGTGAAAGCTTAGGAAGCTTGCAAGAGATGAAAGCTTTTTGGGAGAGCTTGCAAAGTTGCCTTTCTGAGAGTGTAAGTGTAGTATATTTCTCCTGACCGAGACTTGTTCTCTGGTGGAAATAGGTAAGACCTATTTATACAAGTCGAGATTGAAACGTACCCTGGCCTCATGAAGGAAGAGAGTAAAGGGTGATATAATGGGAGGAGGTGGTAACCGCATGGTTTAATGGGTGAAAACGTTTTTCACCTTTATTTCCTCTTTTATTTGACCGCTTTATTCCTTTTCACGCTTTCTTAATGTGAGCGTAGTGTACGCCGCATGTCAGGACCGCCAAACCAAAACCCTAAAGAAGCATCCCCCAGTTTGTGTTGATGTCTCGAGTGTTGGTTGCATCTTGAGTGCAAGTGGCGCTGCTAGTGGCGCATGTGGCATGTGCCAATGGCATGTGCGGAATGCCTTGGTGGTAGTTTGCACGGTTTGCAAGTTAGGCTACCAGCGTGTGTGTTTGGCATGTGCCAATGGCATGTGTGCGGAATGCCTTGGTGGTAGGTTGCCCGGTTTGCAAGTTAGGCTACCAGCGTGGGTTTTTGGCATGTGCGGAATGCCTTGGTGGTAGGTTGCACGTGGTTTGACCTTGATAGTTAGCGAGCAGGCCTGGCACCGTTAGGGCCGTGATTTTGCTAGGGAAACTTTTGGCATGTGCCAATGGCATGCGCTTTTGTGACCTTGATGGGGAAACTTCATGAGCATGTTGGCAGGGATGGCATGCGTGGTATGTTAGGTGACCTTGATAGGGAAACTAGCTAGCGAGCATGTTGGCATGTGCCAATGGCATGCGTGGCCGTTAGGGCCGTGATTTTGCTATGTGCCAATGGCATGCGTGGGAAACTAGCTAGCGAGCATGTTGGCATGTGCCAATGGCATGCGTGGCCGTTAGGGCCGTGATTTTGCTAGGGAAACTAGCTAGTGAGCATGTTGGCATGTGCCAATGGCATGCGTGGCCGTTTAGGCCGTGATTTTGCTAGGGAAACTAGCTAGCGAGCATGTTGGCATGTGCCAATGGCATGCGTGGCCGTTAGGGCATGACCTTGATAAGGAAACTAGCTAGCGAGCATGTTGGCATGTTCCATTGGCACGGCCGTTAGGGCCACCTTGATTGAAACTAGCTAGCGAGCATGTTGGCACGTTTTGCAAGCCTAGGGCGCTATATTTGCAAGCCTAGGGCGCTATATTTGCCAATGGCATAGCGGCTTAGTTTGGCATGGTTGCCATGGTGCGCAGAGTGCGGCTTGGTTTGGCATTGTTGCCATGGTGCGCAGAGTGCGGCTTGGTTTGGCGTGGTTGCCATGGTGCGCAGAGTGCGACTTGGTTTGGCATGGTTGCCATGGTGCGCAGAGTGCGGCTTGGTTTGGCATGGTTGACATGGTGCGCAGTATGCGGCTTGGTTTGGCATTGTTGCCATGGTGCGCAGCATGCGGCTTGGTTTGGCATTGTTACCATGTTGCGCAAAGATGCGGCTTGGTTTGGCATTGTTTCCATGGTGCGCATGGTGCGGCTTGGTTTGGCATTGTTGCCATGGTGCACAAAGATATGCGGCTTGGTTTGGCATTGTTGCCATGGTGCGCAGTATGCGGCTTGGTTTGGCATTGTTGCCATGGTGCGCAGATATGCGGCTTGGTTTGGCATTGTTGCCATGGTGCGCGATATGTGGCTTGGTTTGGCATTGTTGCCATGGTGCGCAAAGATATGCGGCTTGGTTTGGCATTGTTGCCATGGTGTCGTATGCGGCTTGGTTTTGGCATTTTTGCCATGGTGCGCGCAGGTGCGGCGTGGTTTGGCATTGTTGCCATGGTGCGCAAGAGATGCGGCTTGGTTTGGCATTGTTGCCATGGTGCGCAGATATGCGGCTTGGTTTGGCATTGTTGCCATGGTGCATGATATGCGGCTTGGTTTTTGGAATTAGGGTTCGTGTTGAAAACCTAATCTGGTATTTTGAAAAAATACCCCTATTAATTATTTACACCTGAGTTAAATGCTCTTAGTTAATGTGTTGCGGGTAACACTAGGTCATGGGGTTTTACGATTTTACCCCTTGTCTAAAAACCACCATCAACAACAACACAAAAGAGAACCAGAAGGTTAGTATTGCTTCCATATACTTAAAGGTAAGGCTGATAAATGGTTCCTTAATTTTCAATTTGGGAAACCTTTTTTGTCTTGAAGAGAATTGGCTGATGGTGTTTGTGCTAGATTTGAAAATCCTGTGGATGACAATTTTATAGGGAGTTTTAATAAATTGTGTCAAGTAACAACTATGGAAGAGTACTTTGAACAATTTAAATCTCTCAAAGCTCTTATGCTAAGTAGTAACCCCCATTTAAATGAGCAATACTTTGTAATGAGTTTCATTAGTGGGTTGAAGGCTGAAATAAAGAACTCTGTGTTGATGTTTCACCCACCTACACTATTACAAGCTTTTTCATTAGCCAGAATGCAAGAGCAAAAATGTGTTCAATAGTCTGACCCCTCAAAGCCATTCCAAAGATTATTTACCAACTCATTTTCCAACACAAGGACATATCAAACTTTATCATCTCCATTTCCCCCTAAGCCTATTCAGACTACTACCATCATTTGTTTCTAGCCCTTTTACACCCAAATCAAAGAACTCCACACCAAAATCCAGTCCACCACTTCCACCTATTAAGAGATTAACACAGGAACAAATGAGAATTAGGAGGGAAAAGGGACTATGTTATAACTGTGATTAGTTTACACTCCAAGCCACATATGTAAGAGACAACAATTTTTTATGGTACAGGTAGAGCAACTGAGAATCTTCGAGGAACGAACAAGAAGTCTTTGAAGAAACTACTAAATCTCCAAAGTGGAATCTGACATGGAGATATCCTTACATGCTCTAACTGGTGATGCTACTGGTGACACTATAAGGATTCCTGGAACCATTAAGAGGCATAAGGTGATAAGTGCATATTTCACATATATTTTGTGTCAATTCCATGATAATATTTGTTGGTTTTCTTGCAAATTATTGTATATTACGCTTGTTTTCTTTTATTTGTGTTTTATTAGATGAATCATCCAAAAGAAGTCAAATAGCTACAAAAGTGAAGTCACAAGTGAAGAAGGGACAAAGACCAACCTGGAACTCGTTCAAATACAAGATGAAGGCAATGGCGAGAATATGAAAGCAATAGCGAAAGAACTGAGTCATTCGAGTTCGTATGAAGAAGTTACTGAGCAAAACAAGAACTTGGAAGACTAAGGGAAAAATGGTCATTTTGAAGGGAATTGTTATTGCCACCCCCACTGTATGTTAAGGGGCAGTCATTCTGTTAAAGGGTGTACTGGTTGAAAGGTACTGCTAAAGGCAGTCGACTCATTCATTGGGGAGGCCATAATACGAATAATATTAAAGGCGCCAAACTAATATACACGGGACTGTCATCATCTTCTCCAATACCAAAATAGAGTCATGCACGTCTGTTGCGGTCAGATGGAGCTGGAGCTTACACAAATCATGGAGCACTGTTTGTTGCCACTAATGACGATGGAGCATTGAGATGGAGCTCGAACTGCTAGCTGCTTTGATGAAACAAGAAGAAGTTTAGAGGAGAAGGCAGCTGATATAAGAACTCAAGATACAGGGACACTGATGGTGATGAACTCGAATATAGAAGCTCGGAGCTGTGGACGATGGCAGTAACAAGATTAGTCGATGATGATAATGGTGGAGGTCGAGCAGCAAGGCAGAGAGGTAATGGGTTTGTCGAGATTGGTAGTTGCTGTAGTGACTGAGATGAGTTTTCTTCCAATAATGGATAATGAGAGTAGTTCGTGATGATCATGATGAGATCATGGTGATGTTTCTGCCAACAGAGGAAGTAATGGATGGAGTTGAGCTTTTTATTATCGGCCATTGATGGAGATGAGATGTTGGCAGGAAGGAGTTGTCTTCGCTGCTGCCATTGAAAGCCTGTGATGGCATTGATGATTCAAGGGGAGTTGCGGTGAAGCATGGAAGGATTCGGGCAAGTCGGGGAGACGAGACATGAAGAAAGTATCGCTGCCATTATCGATGGTTAGTGTTGGATAGTGATCGAGAAGGCAGAGAAGAGCTCGAGTATGTGGTCATCCGTGATGGCAGGGACACAGAACCGAAGTGAAGAAGGAGAGTCCGTGTAGTGCTGAGAATAAAAGAGATCGTCATGTTTAGGAGACTTGGCCGATAAACCATTGGGTTGCTGCTTTCGATTTTGGAGTTGATAAACCAAGAATATTTCCGAGCAAAGAAAAGATTTACGCGTGATGAAGAAAGTGGGACTGTGGTACAGCAGGGTACAACTTCGTATATCAAGATGGGTGTATAATCACTTAATAAGATGACACACGGGTTCTGCTATTGTTATAGCCAATCAGAAGTCCTTCCCAGCTAGCTTTCGTTACTCCGCGTCACACCATATCACAGTCACTTAATTTATTAAGTGCAAAACTATCTATTAACCGACTTGACATCCTTATCAAATAAGGAATTGTCGGGCAGTTAGGTTCGGCGGAAGCCTATATAAGGCTTAGTTCCGAGGAGAGATAAACAACTTTTGGCAGAGAGAAAAAAAATATAGAGAGAAGAGAGGAAAGGTTCTTAATCCATATCTTAGGGTTTACCCCTTTAGGGGGAAACCAAACTATTTTCTTATTCTTTCTTCTTATATTTTTGAAGGTTTTAGTAAATCCATGTGTAACTAAATTCTATTGAATAAGGATGAATTCAATGTGCTAGCGTGAAACTTTATTAGCTGTATAATCTATTCGGAGTTTTTATCATCATCGTTTGTCTTTGCAGTATCTAGGGTTTATGAGTAATTCCTAGACTGATTTGGGATGCATACTAGATTAGTCTATTGATTGTTCTATTGCTAATATTGAGTTAGGAGATAAGTAATCGTCGAATAATTCATACACAAGTAGAAATCACGAGACCTTGTAGAGGGATTCTGTGGAGCAATTGCAAGTGAAGATAACACCAGCAAGTGGACCTTGAGCTAAGAGTTTAACTACTGGGATCAACCTAATTCACAAAGCCTAAGCGTTCGGTCGGATTACACCTTGAGTGAGCTACTACTTGGTGGTTCGGTTGGATAGAATCTGATATTGGAGAGCTTCCGTATCCGTGGTATAAGGAGTTTTGGGGATAACACTGAGCTAGTTGTTATTCTACGGTTGGTGATGAATGGTTCTAACGAAGATAGATAAGTATACTAATACAGTCATCGCTTGGTAACGGCGAAGGATTCCTTGATCATATCTTTCTTTTATTTGTTATTCTTTCTATTTTACTTTAATCAAACAATCCCCCTTGTCTTTTATTATTTTGCTGAACCAAATACATATCAATTACAAACTCTACAGGGAACGATCCTTACTACCGCTATATTATTTATTTAATTAGTGGGAAATATCTTGATTAATTTTTTGTGGTTACGACACGCATCATAAGGTGTCAATACTTATAGATACTGGAAGCACTCATAGATTCATTGATTGTGATTTGGCAAAGAGGTTAAGGTGCTCTATCATACCCACATGACAAATGCTGGTGACTGATGCTAATGGACACAAGATTGTAAGCACTGTCATATGTTCTCAACTACAATGGGACATGCAGAATCATTAGTTAACAGAAAATTTGAGGGTGTTACCCTTAGGGAGTTGTGACATGGTGCTAGGAGCAGACTGGCTGAGAAAATTAGGTGATATAACCTTTAACTTCTCTAAGCTGAGCATCTCATTCAAATATCAAGACAAGAAGGTTGTACTCACTGGTGAGCCAGAACATCCAAGTTTGAGAATGATGAGCAGTGAGGCTGTAAAGAGTTACTTCAACAAGAATACTCATGTTATTGTAGGTCATCTATTCTCCATATCCCCTCAATCTTCATCTACAGCCACCTTTCCTGCCATACTACCATTATTACAAGAATTCCAAGATATATTTGAGGAGCCAAAACAATTACCACCCAATAGGAGTATAGATCACACTATACCCGTCAAACCAAATTCCACACCTACTAGTAGAGAGGCCTTATAAATGTCCATACATACAAAAGGAGGGGGGGGTAGTTGAACAACTTGTGAAAGAAATGCTCAATTCAGGTATCATACAAGCCAGTCATAGTCCCTTTGCTGCTCCCATTTTGCTAGTTAAGAAGAAGGACAATACCTGGAGGTTCTTTGTGGACTATAGGAGGTTGAATGACATCACAGTCAAAGACAAATTCTAAATTCCAGTCATTGAAGAGTTACTAGATAAACTAAATGGAGCTGTTTACTTCACCAAAATTGATCTGAGGACTGGCTACCACCAAAAAAGAGTTAATGTGGTAGATATTTACAAGACAACATTCAGGACTCACCAAGGACATTATGAGTTCAAGGTGATGCCCTTTGGACTGACAAATGCTCCTGCAACTTTCCAGGACCTCATGAATGAAGTCTTCCAAGAGCATTTAAGGAAATTCATACTACACTACAAGAAAAGGGGTCTATTGCCTCATTACTTTGCCACACATCTATAAATAATGTGGCAGTAAAGGGGTTTTAGCCTCACACAACAATAGGTGTGGCATTAAGTAAGATTTTTTGCTACACATGCGAACGGATGAGGCAACAAATACTTTTTTGCCTCATATTATTGGACGATGTCGCAATAGTTTAAGTTTTAGCCACATAGGCGTGGCAACAAGTATACATAATCATAAAAAAAGTATACATAATACGAAATATTATTATAAATAATAAATTTTTAACTTTCCTTCTACGTCATGCATGAGGCTAAATATACTCGTATTTATTAAATATCGTTTTTATTTCCTTTTGCCGCACCAAGGTTTAATGAAAATGTTTATTGCAGCGGTCCTTTTATAGGTGTAGCAAAAACGTACTAGTATTTTAATTTAGTTTCCTAAATTACCGAAATGAAAGTAAATCGGTTTCCGTATTCATACGAAGAAAATAAAAGAATTTAATATATTTTTGGAAGAGTCAAACTCCAACTACCCTTGTTTTCCCTTTCTCACATATTACCTCTCTGTAATCTCTCGTGTTCTCTCTCCCCCATTTTCTTCCTTTCATATCTAAGAAAAGTTATACATATTTTGTTAGTAATTAAATCGCCGAATAAGTTTTTGAAGTATTAATCTCTTGAAGGTTTGGTCTTGTAGGACTTCAAAATGAAGGTTATTCAATAGTGACCATATCCGCATAAGTTTGCTTGTTTTGGAAAATCTTGGGATTATTTAACTTTCTTAATGTTAGATGATAGTGAGAGAATCCATTGTGTCCGTAATAGATACACGAATCGAGATAGTTATTTGATTTAGGGGTTTGTTACTTTACATAAACATTTTGGTGTTTGTTTTGATCAATAATCTTTTAATCCCTTTCATTTTTTTTATTAACCTGGTGAGTCTAGTTTATGAAATTTGTTGATTTTCATGTCACAAGTACATACAACTAATCAAGTTGGGGATATTTCAATTGCAGGGTAAATATCATATCTTGCGTACATCCAATATGTATAAATTTTTTCTTTGATGGTCGTATTATGTATAGATGTTTACAACGATTCCTAATTATGAAAATGATTATTTTCCTTGAACATTGATTTTGCAGGAGTATTTCGTTCAGAAAAGTAAAGAAGAAAAAGATTTTGTGGGAGTTCAAAGAAAGATCGAGATGAAATTTGGTTTCGGCTTTCCATTCTTCTTTTCTTAAAAGCGCGATTATTCTTTTTTCCTTGTAACATTTATGCATGTATTGTAGTGACTATTGAATAATAACAACTTATGTTCTAAATTAATCTTAGGGGATCTTTGGAGCCCCTCATTCCTTCAAAAAGTTTAAAAAAATTATATATCAAAAATAAAATTAATACAATGAATTAGAATTTTGCTCTTATCTTATATCCATCAAATGCCATCAAATGATTTAGAAGAGAAAACTTGGACCTATAAAGTACTGTATTGAGATTATGAAACGAAAAACAAAAAATGGAAACAATAAAAATACCATAAAACTGGCTCACCCCAAAAGATTTTAAAGGAAATATAATAAATTATTATTAAAGGAAATAAATTTCAAAAAAAAAAAAATTATTAAATAAGAAAATACTTTTTGCCCCATTTATTGCTACACCGTTTAGTGTGGCAAAAAATCTAACTATTGCCACAGGGTGCTAAAGGTGTGGCAATCATTTTTTGCCACCCAGGTTGTTGCCACAGGTGTGGCAAAAGATTTTAATGTGGCAAAAGACTCTTGCCACATGAAACAGGGGTTCTCGCCACACATTTAATATGTTGCAATACACAAGTTTTCTTGTAGTGCTAGTTTTCTTTGATGATATCTTAGTTTACAGCTCTTCTCTCCAAGAGCACTTGAAGCACCTCCAAATCACTTTTTCCTTATTAAGAGCACATCAGCTATATGCAAAGGTATCCAAATGTTTCTTTGGGCATACAGAGCTAGAATACCTTGGTCACATTATCACTGCAGAGGGAGTTAAGGCAGATCCAAACAAGATTGCATGCATGAAGGAATGTCCTACACCAACTAATATTAAGGACCTAAGATGGTTTCTTGGACTCACTGGATACTACAGAAAGTTTGTACAAGGGTATGGAGCTATCAGCAGAACCATCTCTGGGCCAGCTCATCATTCTCACCATAATTTTCAGAGGTTATTGACTTCTTTCAAGGAACTAATTGAGTTATCTAACTATGTTATTGTGGGTCTCCTCCTACGTCGTGGGTGGCAGCAATTATCCTTGTTTGTAGAAAACAGAAGATGTAACAAGTACTCCATGGTAGCAACTGGGAATTCAACAAAATACGCGCAACCAGTCTTATATCATCTGAAGTTCTTCATCAGTGATAGAACAACAATTGCAGTTACTCACCCTAGACAGAGGAACCCTCTTGTTTGTACCATAACCAAAAATGCCACATAATGGGCCCAGTTGGAGCTTGAATCATCTTTTGGCCCTCATCCAAGCCCTCTAACCAGTCAACCGAAGCAGCCCACCAGCCTGCCCAATATTATAATGACCGGTCAACGGTCAAAGTCAACACTCGGTCAAAGTCAACAATCGGTCAAAGTCAGGTTGCTCTTCGCACCTCCAGCCAAATACTCATCCGCACTACCAACCAATTCCCAGCCAAGTTCTCTGCCTCACTGCCATCCAGTTTCTAGCCATGTCGCCGAGATGTCTTTTGACCGGCCTGCACCCATGCAGTCATCTATTCCGCCAGCCAGTGTCCACCAATACTGCCAGCCATCATTCATGCAGAATTTATTCAAAGAAGCATGCAAACAGTTTCATGCAGAATTGAAGATGGAGGCATGCAGAGTTAATTCCAGCATGTCATGCAGAATTTAAGATGGAGCCATGCAATATTTATTCCAGCAGTTTCATACATGCAACAATAATTTCAGCAGTTTCATGCGAAATTGAAGAGGGAGGCATAAATGAGCAGTTAGTGCCATTTAAGTTATATTGAAATTATGTATACAATTGTATAAATAGTGAGGAGCAGAAATGAAAAAGAGGGTAGCCAATAGGAGGGAGAGAAAATGAGATTGTAATTCAAACATCAATGAAAAATATCACCCCCAAGAGGATTCGTCCATGGATGTAGGCAAACCATGCCGAACCACGTAAACCTTTGTCTCTTTATTTGTTCTTCAATTCGTCTCCTAACCCAACTGTTTATGGGTAAAAATCGTTTCCGTCGATTTTGGTAAATTCGGTAGGTGAGTTAGAAACTAGTTTAAACCCTAAACAAATGTGCTGCACGTGAGCACTTTCTAGATTCGAGAGATCAATCTTTACAAGTCCGGCCTAAGCCAAGAAATGGCCGTTCCATACTTGCTTCGGTCACAAAGTGGAGGAGAAGGGTTGATTTGGGGAGGGAAGCAAAGAAAGGTGTTGAGAAGAGAATAATTCTGGGAGAGTAGTGTCTCGACTTGTATCAGAAAGTGAAAGCTTCGGAAGCTTGCAAGAGATGAAATCGTTTTTGGAGAGCTTGCAAAGTTACCTTTTCTGAGAGTGTTGTGTTTTTCTCCTGACCGAGACTTGTTGTCTAGTGGAAATAGGTAAGACCTATTTATACAAGTCGAGATTGAAACGTACCCTGGCCTCATGAAGGAAGAGAGTAAAGGGTGAAATAATGGGAGGAGGTGGTAACCGCATGGTGTTTATGGGTGAAAACGTTTTCACCATTATTTCCTCATTTATTTGACCGCTTTATTCCTATTCACGCTTTCTTAATGTGAGCGTAGTGTACGCTGCATGATGTGACCGCCAAACCAAGACCCTGGAAAGTATCCCCCAGTTTGTGTTGATGTCTCGAGTGTTGGTTGCACCTTGAGTGCATGTGGCGCTGCTAGTGGCGCGTGTGGCATGTGCGGAATGCCTTTGTTGCGGGTTTCACCTTGAGTGCAAGTGGCAATGCCAGAGCTGCTAGTGGCGTGTGTGGCATGTGCCAATGGCATGTGCGGAATGCCTTGGTGGTAGGTTGCACGTTGAGTGTAAGTGGCAATGCCAGAGATGCTAGTGGCGTGTGTGGCATGTGCGGAATGCCTTGGTGGTAGGTTGCACTGTTTGCAAGTTAGACTACCAGCGTGGGTTTTGACATGTGCCAACAGCACGTACGGCCAAGTTGGCCTAGGTTGCACGGCTTGCAAGTTAGGCTACCAGAGTGCGTGTATGTCATGTGTCCATGGCACGCACGGCCATTAGGGCCACGACTAGGTAATGAAAGCTACCAGCGAGCGTGTTTGCATGTGCCAATGGCATGCTCGGCCATTAGGGCCATGGCCTGGTAAGAAAAGCTACCAGCGATGCGTGTTGGCATGTGCCAATGGCATGTGTGGCCATTAGTGTCACCGCCTGGTAAGAAAAGCTACCAGCGATGCGTGTTGTCATGTGCCAATGGAATGCGTGGCCATTAGGGTCACGGCCTGGTAAGGAAAGCTACCAGCGATGCGTGTTGGCATGTGTCAATGGCACGCACGGCCATTAGGGCCACGACTTGGTAAGAAAAGCTACCAGCGATGCGTGTTGGCATGTGCCAATGGCATGCTTGGCCAATTTAGGTCACGGCCTGGTAAGGAAAGCTACCAGCGATGCGTGTTGGCATGTGCCAATGGCATGCATGGCCATTAGGGTCACGGCCTGGTAAGGAAAGCTACCAGCGATGCGTGTTGGCATGTGCCAATGGCATGCGTGGCCAATTTGGCCTATGTTGCACGGTTTGCAAGTGATGCGTGTCATAAGTGCAACAAATTAATCAATATATTTCCCACTAATTAAATAAATAATATAGCGGTAGTAAGGATCGTTCCCACAGAGAGCTGTGTAATTGATAGGTTATTTAGTTCAGCAAAATAAGATAAAACACAAAGGGGGATTGTTTTAAAGTGAAATAAAAAGAATAACAAATAAAAGAAAGATATGATCAAGGAATCCTTCGCCGTTACCAAGCGATAACTGGATTAGTATACTTATCTATCTTCGTTAGAACCATCATCCCAAACCGTAGGAAAGCAGCTAGCTCAGTGCTATCCTCAAAACTCCTTTTACCACGGATACGGAAGCTCTCCAATATCAGATTCTATCCAACCGAACCACCAAGTAGTAGCTCACTCAAGGTGTAATCCGATCGAACGCTTAGGCTTTGTGAATTAGGTTGATCCCAGTAGTTAAACTCTTAGCTCAAGGTCCACTTGCTGGTGTTATCTTCACTCGCAATTGCTCCACAGAATCCCTCTGCAAGGTCTCGCGATTTCTACTTGTGTATGAATTATTTGACGATTACTTATCTCCTAACTCAATACTAGCAATAGAACAATTAGTAAATCAATCGAGCGTGTACTCCAAATCAATCCAATAATTACTCATAAAGATCAAATAGTGAAAACAAACGATGATGTGATTAAAACTCCGAACAAACTTGTATAATAATAGAGCTTCACGCTAGAACATTGAATTCATCCTCAATCAACAAAAGTTTAGCCTCTCATGTTTACACCGTTTCACGGTTTCCCCCTAAAGGGGTAAACCCTAAAATATTTTTTATGAAGAACCAAAGTGTATTTTGAGATGTAAGATATATGATAATATTCTCCTAAACTTAGGTTAAGAAGTTCTCTTTTATAGTCTTCAAGTTGTAGAACTGCACGTGCGCCGAATCCCGATCGAATTAGGTTTCCAAAACTTGCCAAAAACGCACCAAACCACTCACTATACTTTCACGGACACTACTCTGTCCGTGAATTTCTGTAACTCAAGTATACCAGGCTGTCCGTGAATTTCTGTAACTCAAGTATACCAGGTTGTCCGTGAAAAATATATTTCCCTTGATTTCGTTTCTCTACATAGTTGTTCCACGGACACTTCTCCCTCCGTGAGTTTTCAAACTCCCTGAATTTCTTTTTCCGGCCATAGCCATCCACGGACACTACTCTGTTCGTGAAAAATAAATTCTTCTGAGCTTTTCTTAAACTCGGTTCACAACTCCATCCTTTCTTCACTGTTTTCATCTCGAGCTAGTCGTCATCCAACTATAGTGGCAGCAACCACTGATGCATCAACAGAATCATCTATCTTCATGTTTTGTCACAGCTTGATCGACTGCATTTGAATCCATCTTCTGCCCTAACTTCCAACATTTCCATCTTAGACTCCTCCCTTCTCTGCTCGAAAATCTCAGTCAACCAACAGCTCGAGCTCAAAGCATCATTGCTGCCATCTTCTGGAACATCAGTTTAAGCTCCTCTCTCGAGAATCAATCACCAACACCATCTCCGTTCTTATTTAACTCTTCTGAGATTCTCAGCCAATGGTTTCTCGGATAAACCAAAACAGGTCCATTGCTTCACTGCCACACTCGGTTTCAGATTCTTCATGCTCGATAGCCAACAACACCACAGCGAGCTCCACCTTCTCTGCCATCAACATTATCCATGTCTTCTCTCGAGTTCCATGCTCTAACTCGAACTCCATCTCCAATTGTCACAACCATCTTCCGTACTCTCTGCCATGCTCTTCCATCACCGATCATTGGCTGCATCATCTACTTACTGCGATATGCAACTTCATCACTGATCAACATCATCACAGACGAGCTCCAGTTTCATCACCCGTTCTTTCCATTTCCAAATCGAGCTATGTCCTTTATCAGTCAACACACCGGAAGCAAACAACACATACGAACTCCAGTGATCACTGCCACCCTATTCCCTGAACTTACTCCATCGGCGCTTCTACCAACAGTAAACCACAACTTCAAGACTCCATCAACAATGTCAGCAAGCCATTTTCATTCTCCTCTATCATTCGCTGGCAATGCCATCATTCTCGTGAGCTACGTTCACAGCTCATCGACTGCTTTAAAATCCAAGAACCGAGCTCGAGTTCTTCTGCTTTTCATCTTCCATAGTCGGGAATCACCACAGTCACCATTAACAACAGCCTCCATCAATCTCCGATCAAAAATCAATCCTGGTTTTTCTCGTCGATACCAAAGAACACCCATTAATCACTTTATCGAGCTCTAGTTCTCCATATCTCACTACACTCCTCCATTATTTGTTATGAATTATCAAAGCATAACCACGAGCTCTCAACGCCATCATCGGTGATAACCAACTACAGCTCCTTCGATCATCAACAAGCATCCATTTGTTAGTCGCAGTCGCATGGGGAAGATAGTGTGCCCCGAGTAATCCATTAGGGTGCCTTTAACAAGTATGTTTAACTGTCATTTTTAGAGAACGACGAGTTCAGTTTTTCGCTTCATTCACGTAGTCTTCGTCGGTCCCAAGGAACCGACAAGCTCAACTTCTCGTCTTGCACATAACTTCTTCATACGATGTTGGAATGACTCTATTCTTTCACCGTTTGCTTCGTCTTTTCGTCCTCTTCGAGATGATATCAAGGACTCCTAGGTTTGAACGAGTACCACTTAGCCTTTGTCACTTCTCCACTTGTAGCTAACTGCACAATTACGTGCAAATTCACTTCTTTTGGACGATTCACCTAACAAAACATAAACAAAGAAAAACAAGAGTAATATACAATAATTCGCAAGAATATATAGCAATTACTAGCATGGATTCAACACTAAATATATGCAAAATATGCACTTAACAGCAAGCCTAGGTGTGGGCGCCATTTTGGCATGGAGTGGCTAGGGCCAAGGTAAGGGTGCTTGGCTTGGTGTGGTATGACTAGCGTAGCTAGGGCCAAGGCAGAGTGCGTTTGGCATGGCGCGGCTAGCTTGGTCTAGGTGTGGCTGGCATGATTTTACATTGGCACATTGGTGCGGCTAGCATGGTTGGCATGCTTTGGCGTATTTGGTGTGACTAGCATAGCTAGGGCCAAGGCAGAGTGCGTTTGGCATGGCGCGGCTAGCTTGGGCTAGGTGTGGCTGGCATGATTTGCCATTGGCACGGAGGTGCGGCTAGCATGGTTGGCATGCTTTGGTGTGTTTGGTGTGACTAGCATAACTAGGGCCAAGGCAGAGTGCGTTTGGCATGGCGCCGCTAGCTTGGGCTAGGTGTGGCTGGCATGATTTGCCATTGGCACGGAGGTGCGACTAGCATGGTTGGCATGCTTTGGCGCGTTTGGTGTGAATAGCATAGCTAGGGCCAAGGCAGAGTGCGTTTGGCATGGCGCGGCTAGCTTGAGCTAGGTGTGGCTGGCATGATTTGTCATTGGCACGGAGGTGCGGCTAGCATGGTTGCCATGCTTTGGCGCGTTTGGTGTGACTAGCACAGCTAGGGCCAAGGCAGAGTGCGTTTGGCATGGCGCGGCTAGCTTGGGCTAGGTGTGGCTGGCATGATTTTCCATTGGCACGGAGGTGCGGCTAGCATGGTTGGCATGCTTTGGCGCGTTTGGTGTGACTAGCATAGCTAGGGCCAAGGCAGAGCGCATTTGGCATGGCGGGTTAGCTTGGTCTAGGTGTGGCTGGCATGATTTGCCATTGGCACGGAGGTGCGGCTAGCATGGTTGGCATGCTTTGGCGAGTTTGGTGTGACTAGCATAGCTAGGGCCAAGGAAGAGTGCGTTTGGCATGGCGCGGCTAGCTTGGGCTAGGTGTGGCTGGCATGATTTGCCATTGGCACGGAGGTGAATTAGGGTTTTGCTCGTTGTAACCCTAATTTGAAAAAATACCCCCTATTAATTACTAACTACATGTATTAAATGTTCTAATAAATGTGTCACCGCTGAAATTAGGTTATTTGAGGTTTTACGATTTTACCCTTTGTTTAAAAACCACCATCAACATTAAGTCCCCTACTTAGCTCGGAACAGGAGCTTTGTTGCGAGGTAAGCATAAGATGGTGACAAACTATCAGCAGTAAATCATAAAGAGAATTGAGGAGGCTTGTCTGACCTTTTTATTATAAATAGGATTGGAATCCTTGCCTCTGGCAGTTTTGCACAAATCGGGAGGCTGGCTCAATTGGGAAGTCAGCATCATTGAGAGACAAGAAGTTGGGCGGCATCGAGAAGTTGATGCGAGTTGGGAAACTGAGCGTGCTAGCTGGTGGGACCGGCGCAAGGTGGGGAAGCTGATCGTGCTAGCTGGCGAGACTTGGGCGGTCATTGGGAAGTTGGCGCAATTGGTGGGACCGGTGTGGCTTGAGAGATTGGGAAACTGGCGCGAGCTTGATGGGACCGGTGTAAACAAGGAGGGAGTAGGTGTTTCTACAGATAGCAAAGTTTCCTTATTTTGCCTTCCTTCACGCGTGGCTTCAATCAGGGCATTATCCATGCTAAAATCTGGAAGCGTTATGTCCCTCATTGCTTCCTTTCTTTTTTTAAGGTTCCGTATTCATACCCAACACAATTGTACCGTCTCCCTTGTTTGAGAAAAGGTTCTTCTTGTTGAGTTTCTTTCTTTTCCTAGAGACGAATCATCCTCTAAACAGCCAGATTCTCCAAGTGAAGGCGCGAGGTCTGACTCTTGCAAAAGCACCCCGACTAGGGTTATTCGGGATAAGAAGATCATACCGGTATGTTTTCTTCTTCTTATCTGTTCATGTTATCCTCTTTTTATATGTGTATAGATAGGATGGAACTTGATCATTTTCCCCATTTTTTTGCAGTGTATGATGGGACCCTCCAGGGATGGCCGCGCCTTTAACTCTTCGGAGAAGGACTTCAGAATTGGCGGAGATCGATCTTCTTCTCTTGAGGAGGCATTGGTTGGGATTGAATCTCTGTTCCATGAAGGTAGTGAAATCATTAAGGACCTCCCTTCCATCTATCCCCATGAAGAACAGGTGCATGTTCGGACTTTCTTGGGTTCAGTGAGCATGGAGGAGGGGTGAGAGAACGAGGAAGAGTCTTGGCATATTAAGAATTTTAAGTGCGGCAAAGCCTTTCCTCGGTCCGGGTATGGGGCGGATCGAACTGTTTCTAGGTCGAAGCGACGGAAAAGCGAACGTGTGAGGCTCTTGGAGGAGAGCGCTATGATTCTTGATTTTGATGCGGATGAATCAAAAAACTTTTTTCGAAGTGTCAATGAGAAAACCTTCGAAGGAGCATATGACGGAAACGAAATAGCCTTTGAAGTTGATGCCAAAGGTGTCGTTGGTGATACCGAGAGGGTCATGGTGGCGTATCTTTGGACCGGTCGTCGGGGAGGACACTGCTTCGCTCTTTGTGGTTGCTTCGGGATGGGATGTTGAGGTTGCTTCTGCTAACACCGTTGAATGGAACCTTTGTTGCCCGAGGGATTGCTGGGGGACGTGCTTGAAGATATCCTTCCCCGAGGGGACTTGTGCTCCATCCTTCGAGGGCTAGTTCCTCCTTTTTGTTATTTCTTTTAGCTGCTTAGTTCCCCTGATATTTTTTTTTTTTTCGTAAACTCATCTTTACCTTCTTCTTCATCAGTCAACATTTTGCTTCATATATATTTTTGAAAGAGGTTGTGGTATGATGGCTCTGCAATGGTTTTCTGGGTTTATCTGATGTATTTCTCTGATATCTGGAGAATTTGCTTGGAAAGAGATGTATTTATGCCCTTTTTTTTTTGAAGGAAAAGGGAATCCCCAGGGAAAAATACAAATGGTGTATTCATCTTTGGGGGAGTACAACTACTAAGAGGAATTGTTAAAGGAAATACTAAAAGGGGGAGTGATTGGGAAGTACATCATTTTAGGGATTGGAGGCCTTGAGCCATCGCGAGTGAATTATCACGCCTTCAGGTGTGTCTGCATTGATGAGCTTGCAATATCCTCCCAAAAGGGTATCCACAACCAGATACAGCTCGTCTTCTCTTTCATTGGGCGAATCAGTTTGAATAGCCATTTTTACTGTCATCCTCCCAACTTGAAACGAGTTTTCCTTAAGCACTACATCTCCGATTGAAAACGGGTTCAGACGTCCTGCAACCGTTTGAGTCTTGGCTTCGTTTGTTTCAATAGAAGTTTCCTAGCTTCTTGCAAAGTGTTCAAATGGTCCAGCTTCCCATTCACATTTCTTGACAGCGTTCGTGCCGATGTCGCGCCCGAGTCCCCATGACGGAATGGGGGAAGGAAAGACAAGTTCTGAAAAGGTTGCTCGGTCGAGACTTACTTGCATTTGAAAACCATGAGCTAGCGCCAACGGGTCCTCTCCGGATGTCTGGGTTCCTTCAATAGTTCGTTGATGCGATAACCTGTGGGATGATTTGTTGGAAATTCTTTCGGGCGTGGACGTCGGCAGAGGGTGCACATCCAATTTCGCTTTGTTGTTGAGCACCCATAAGCGTCCCAATATCATGTCATGATCTAGTTCTTTGATAATGTAGAATTTTCTATGCATTATAGCGTCTCCCATCTTGATCTCTAGGTTGATGTAGCCATGCGCGTTCAAAGTTTCTCCTCTCAAGTTCTTAATCACGGACGGGGAATAGGTAGCGTCTTGTTTTGTAAATCCTGTTGCCTTTAGTGTCTTGAAAGTAATGATGTTGTGGTCAGAGGCTGTGTCGATGAGCGTGTCGTCAAATTCGTTACCTCTTAAACGGGACGTGGTCAACAGTCCCCAGTTCTCCTTTTTGGTTCCGCCTGTTTGGAAAGCTTGGGCCCCTGGCGTGGTTTCCGAGGAGAAAAAAAGTCATTTGCCGGATACAACGCGATTGAGAGCTGCGAAAATATCTTGGCGCTGCACCTTGGAAAGATAGAGAATTTCGCATACATGTTGCATCATGGATTGTACAGTCTCGTGCACGGAGTCCCCAGAGGACCCACAGTTTCTTATTGGGAGTGGGTCTCGATGCACTCTTTCGTCTCCTAGTTGGAGTTCTCCCGCTTCTATCCTTTCTTTAAAAATATGCTTTAGTCTGTTGCAATCGCTGGTCGGGTGGTGAACGAACCTGTGGTAATGGCAGTACTTGGGGTTCTCCATCTCAGCCTTAGTTGGTGGACGTCTGGGAGGTGGCAGTCTGATAACATCATCTTGAACCCAGGCTTCTAGGAGGTCAATCGCCTCCTCGATGGGAAACGGGAAATCAAGGGTATTTCCTTCGGTCTCATGATGCTGCATGGGAGTTTTTGTGACGGTCTTTCGTGGTGGGGGTTCCCGTTGCATCGGCGCTTCACGTTTTGGATGGTGGCTCGTAGTTGGGGCTTTCCTTTTTCCCCTTTCGTTTACTATGTTCACGGAGGATGAGCCGGCATTAAATTGCTTGCTGATGAGGCATCTACTCCAGCGAGTTTCACGCGTGTCTTCGGTTCGAGTTTTCCTAGATCTTTCTAGTAATGCAGGTGTTGCTGTTCCGGATCGTCTGGCGGCTTCATGGAGTTCGGAGAATATTTGGAAGCGCAAGTTCTCTAGCAAGGCGTGGTAAATAGGAACCATACCATTGATGCACGCGTTCACCAGCTGTTGCTCGGTCACGTTTGGGTCGTGAAAGTCGAGTGCTTGAACCCTGAACCTTTTGACGAAATCATTCGGATGTTCGTTATCCCACTGGTACATTCTTCCGAGGTCTGAGAAAGTTACTTGTTCAGACACGAAGAAGTATTTCTTGTAAAACGCAGTGACCATGCTACTCCAGTTGGGAATGTTGTTCGGTGGGATCTTTGTTGTACCATGTATACGCCCTTCCAAAGTAAGTGATTTTGAGAATTCCCTTAAACGAAGAACGTGATTATATTCATGTTCACCTAGGGATTCCAGAAACGGGAGACATGCTCATGTGCACTCCGGTACCATCGTACGGGGTGAATTGAGGAGAAGAGTACCCCTTGGGAGAGGGATTCTCTCGCATTTCGGGGATGGGTAAGGGGGTTGGTGATGATGCACGTCCAATTCATCATTCTTGATTCGGTTGCGGAGAAGTTGTTACAGATCTTCTCGCGTAACGAAGTTGGGCGGCTGATTTGTTTCCAACAGGATTCTAGCGCGAGTTTCCTCATCCGTGGAGGCGTGCTCCGCCGAGGTGCTGGTGTCGGGGTTGTTGGAGACGTTCCTAAGCGGCTCTGGAGGATGCGAGTCACGTGGTAGTCGCTCTGTCAGGGTCTTGAGAAAGACGAGTACCTCCTTCTGCGTTGAAACCATATCCATCTGGGCTCTGGCGAGCATCTCCTGTCGTTCCATCAAATCAGCGATGGTGACATAGGCACAACTTCCTCTGGTCCCTTCGGTCTCTCGTCCCGTCGGCGGGGTAGTTGGAACCTTTGTTATGGTCGGAGGCGCCATGCTAGACGAATCATTAGGGGCCGCAGCGGCGGCTCTGGCCCTGGTGACTGGTGGTGTGACACCCAAAGAGATATTTTCGTTACCGTGATTGGAGGGTTGTGCAGAGAAACTAGAGGAGGCAGCGGCTCTGGCCCTGGTGATTGGCGGTGTTACGCTTGAGGGAGTGCATTCGATGTTACCGTAGTCGTGAGGTGATGCAACAACGTTATTGGGAGAGACGCTAACATCGGGGATGTGTTTTGCCGGGTATTCTTGGCAGCCACTCCGGGACCCGAGTTCCACCATGTTGGGATTTGACGTTCGGGAAACGAAAATCGGTCGGAGTCGGAGTTGTAACCGATAGATCAATCCTCCCGATGTGGTTGCCAATTGTTTATGGGTAAAAATCGTTTCCGCCGATTTTGGTAAATTCGGTAGGTGAGTGAGAAACTGGTTTAAACCCTAAACAAATGTGCTGAACGTGAGCACTTTCTAAATTCGAGAGATCAATCTGTACAAGTCCGGCCTAAACCAAGAAATGGCCGTTCCAGACTTGCTTCGGTCACAAAGTGGAGGAGAAGGATTGATTTGGAAGGGAAGCAAAGAAAGGTGTTGAGACCAGAATAGTGCAGGAGAGTAGTGTCTCGACTTGTATCGAAAGTGAAAGCTTCTAAGCTTGCAAGAGATGAAAGCTTTTTGGAGAGCTTGCAAAGTTGCCTTTTACGAGAGTGTTGTGTTTTTCTCCCGACCGAGACTTGTTGTCCGGGGTGGAAATAGGTAAGACCTATTTATACAAGTCGAGATTGAAACGCCCTCGGCCTCATGAAGGAAGAGAGTAAAGAGTGAAATAATGGGAGGAGGTGGTAACCGCATGGTGTTTATGGGTGAAAACGTTTTCACCATTATTTCCTCATTTATTCGAACGCTTTATTCCTATTCACGCTTTCTTAATATGAGCGTAGTGTACGCTGCATGCTGTGACCGCAAAACCAAGACCCTGGAAAGCATCTCCCAGTTTGTGTTGATGTCTCGAGTGTTGGTTGCACCTTGAGTGCATGTGGCGCTGCTAGTGGCGCATGTGGCATGTGCGGAATGCCTTTGTTGCGGGTTGCACCTTGGTGCAAGTGGCAATGCCAGAGCTGCTAGTGGCGTGTGTGGCATGTGCCAATGGCATGTGCGGAATGCCTTGGTGGTAGGTTGCACGTTGAGTGTAAGTGGCAATGCCAGAGCTGCTAGTGGCGTGTGTGGCATGTGCCAATGGCATGTGCGGAATGCCCTTGTGGTAGGTTGCACGGTTTGCAAGTTAGGCTACCAGCGTGGGTTTTGGCATGTGGCAATGGCACGCACGTCCAAGTTGTCCTAGGTTGCACGGATTGCAAGTTAGGCTACCAATGTACGTGTTTGGCATGTGTCAATGGCATGCACGGCCATTAGGGCCACGGTTAGGTAATGAAAGCTACCAGCGAGCGTGTTGGCATGCTCAGCCATTAAGGCCACGGCCTGGTAAGAAAAGCTACCAGCGATGCATGTTGGAATGTGCCAATGGCATGCGTGGCCATTAGGGTCACGGCCTGGTATGGAAAGCTACCAGCGATGCGTGTTGGCATGTGCCAATGGCATGCGTGCCATTAGGGTCACGACCTGGTAAGGAAAGCTACCAGTGATGCATGTTGGCATGTGCCAATGGCATGCGTGTCCATTAGGGTCACGGCCTGGTAAGGAAAGATACCAGCAATGCGTGTTGGCATGTGTAAATGGCAAGCATGGCCATTAGGGCCACGACTTGGTAAGAAAAGCTACCAGCGATGCGTGTTGGCATGTGTCAATGGCATGTGTGGCCAATTTGGGTCACGGCCTGGTAAGGAAAGCTACCAGCGATGCGTGTTGGCATGTGCCAATGGCATGGGTGGCCATTAGGGTCACGGCCTGGTAAGGAAAGCTACCAGCGATGCGTGTTGGCATGTGCCAATGGCATGCGTGGCCAATTTGGCCTAGGTTGCACGGTTTGCAAGCCTAGGTGCGGGCGCCATTTTGGCATGGCGTGGCTAGGGACAAGGTAAGGGTGCTTGGCTTAGCATAGTGTGACTAGCGTAGCTAGGGCCAAGGCAGAGTGCGTTTGGCATGGCGCGGCTAGATTGGGCTAGGTGTGGCTGGCATGATTTGCCACTGGCACAGAGGTGCGGCTAGCATGGTTGGCATGCTTTGGCGCGTTTGGTGTGACTAGCATAGCAAGGGCCAAGGCAGAGTGTGTTTGGCATGGCGCGGCTAGCTTGGGCTAGGTGTGGCTGGCATGATTTTCCATTCGCACGGA